>JASAND010031887.1:0-48360 GCA_030248195.1 Trissonchulus latispiculum | reverse complement strand
ATATGATCCGGCTGGATTTTTAACCATTTACTCACGCTAACTCAGCCAGCGTATTGCTATGTGCATATAAATTTAAGTAACTAGCAAGACTGGTAATGTGACGTATAGTGAATGAAAAATTTCTTACTAAAGTCTGACCAAAAAATGTGGGGAGCGAAATTGTTTTGTTTATACTGACTTACCGGTACATTTTTGCTGCAGCAATGTATATATTTTCTGAACCGTCATGGCATGAACTTTCTTTTGGTTGAAAAAAATTTAAAACTTTAAATTCATCAAAAGAAGCCGATTTTTTAAGTTTTGAAAGATCAGCAGAAGCCAGGAACTAGCCGTTCGGTGGAAAATTAGCCCATATCCCAGACATTCGGAATCTTGAATATCAGCTCACTTCGTCAAAAATTGCGATAGTTATTCAATTTTTTCGATTTTCAAAATCCTTTGATCTTTGCCGCTTTTCCAACTTTGACTGGCTATTACTCGCGACTCACTTAAAGCAAAAAAGTTTTACCTGGATTTTCAGGACCGCTTACGTATCAGCTTTCATGTGATATATGTGGTTTTTCAAATATTAAAGATCGTTTTTTCGAAAAATAAAATTTTTTGACCCAAACTTTCGACAAAGCGAATTCAGCAAACGTGGGTAAAAACAACATTATCATAAAGCTTTATCTGAGCTGAATCTAACGATCTACAGTTTTCGTGGCTATGACTTATATTGCACCCGCAACGAATTTTTAAACAATTTCGCCTTTTAGCCGGATTTTGTCTAGTTTACGGCAACAGTTTGCGGCAAATCAATGCACAATATAGTACAACTTGTCAGAGATCAGCTGAAATAGGAAATTGTTTAAAATTCGTTGCTGGGGCAATTTAAGCCTCAAAATCTTTACATCGTTGGATTCAGCTCAGATTAAACTTTATGATAATGTTATTTGTGCCCAGTTTTGCTGGATTCGCGTTGTCGAAATTTTGGGTCAAATAGTGGTATTTTCAAATTTTGAAAAACCACATAAATCACATGAAAGCAGCCACTTTAGCGGTCCTGAAAATCCAATTAAAAAATTTTTGTATTGAGTGAGTAGCGAGTAATAGCCAGTGAAAGTTGGAAAAGCGGCAAAGATCAAAGGATTTTGAAAATCGAAAAAATTGAATATTATCGCAATTTTTGACGAAGTGAGCTGATATTCAAGATTCCGAATGTCTGGGATATGGGCTAATTTTCCACCGAACGGCTAGTTCCTGGCTTCTACTGATCTTTCAAAACTTAAAAAATCGGCTTCTTTTGATAAATTTTAATTTTAAAAATTTTTTTCAACCAAAAGAAAGTTCATGCCATGACGGCTCAGAAAGTATATACATTGCTGCAGCAAAAATGTACCGGTAAGTCAGTATTAACAAAACAATTTCGCTCCCCACATTTTTTGGTCAGACTTTAGTTCAATCAGTCCTGTATCCGCATGAAGACGGTGGAACAAATATAACAGAAAACAGTGACGCAATTAATGGGTTTTGCCAATACATGATGACCTGAATGTTGTTTTCCACACAAAATGTTTTAGGATTTAGTTACCTCTGACCACTACTGATTGCCAACTTGTCTGGCTCTGAATAGCCCCATATAGTCGAATGATCAAGAGCTTCAGCTTCCAATCCGATGATTAGTGGTGCTCCCAATGGCACAACGCTTTTTTAGTCCCAATGAGCAGGAGACTTAGCACATGTCGGTTTGCCGTGGGGTCTAGCCATCGCAGATATTCATCCTTTATTGGTCGAAGATGAATTCATTACGTTGGGAAGGTAACAGGAGATTGTGGTCTGGCCTAATGCGTAATGGGCGCCGCCACAGTTTCACAGATGTAATCAAGACTTGAGTTGTCGCTCCTTGATTTGGGTTCCGGATCCAAGCATTAATCCCGGAATTATCACCTTAGAATGTTTGCAGCAATTATCTGAAGGGATGATTTTACACTTAGCTGTTCTTACAAAGTAAAGAAATGAATTTGGCTAAAGTCGAAAGACTGTGATCGAAAACTAAAATCTAGCATTGCTTTAATTATTTCAGTCTTTTATTAATGAAATAAGATTTGATTCATTTCTAAGCTTTAATAAGCTCTCAATAAAATTCTTCAAAATAAACCGCGTAAGTCGTAAATTTACAAGCCACATATAATAATTATAAACAAGGGTTGCCCTGACTTGGCAGTGATTTTGCGGGAATCTAGTCATTCGATGTTCAAACTATTTAGTTGTATTCAAGATTTTGCAAATTTTCTCTAAGTTGGTTCCACCTCTAAATAGCATGCAATCAAGTGTAATAATTTTAAAAATAATTTTTTTGAATTCAGTTACTGCAACTGAGTTGTCGTCAGTTTAGTTAATAGAAAGTTGCGGGTTCAATCCCCACCGTCGTCCTATATTTTAGGAGAGATGCAGGTAATGCATTGACATTCACTGTTTCGTTTATTCTTACATGTGTAGTACATCAAGATGCCTAACAAGGTTACTGCGGTTTCAGTCAGTTCGATTTAATAAATACCATTTGATTTTTCGTCTTAACGAACATCTATTTAGGCATATTCGAGCAAGTTTATATTGTTCCGCTCAGTTATTTTGATAGTAGTATTCACTTAATGTGTGATTCGAACCTTGCAGTTTAGGTAGCAGGAGTTGGAATGGAAAACCTGGCTATAGCTATGATCATATGTTCAAAGAGATACTCGCTTCAAAATCTCAGTTTTCTGCTTGATATTCTTAGTTCGGCTAAACATAATCTTGAACTTTAGTTTTCTCCTATGAGAGTCAGATTCAGGATATTAACTTTAAATATCTTACTTATGTAAACATGAAATCATGAACAAATCATGCTAGGTATGCTCGGTTCACTAACTCGTTAACACTTAGTGAACACCTATAAAGTTGCACGGTTTGAATCACATATTTTAATGAATACTACTATCAAAATAACTGAGCGGGGCAATATAAACTTTAAACCCTCAGCCGGAAGTTACGGGGGGTCTCAAGCTAATGAACCGAGCACTCCAAGCACGATTTGTACATGCTAGTGTAAGAGTTTCACACTCCAACAATTATGAACTGTTGGTCGTAGTAATTAAAAAACAATCTGTTTGAAAACATTTTGCGTTTGTTTCGGGTTTGTTTTGGGGGACTATTATGCTGTCAAAAGGTTACATAGTGACTTTGATGATATAATACACTCATCCAATACAAGGCACCCTTAAAACCAAGTCAGATTTGATTTTTATTTTTGCTTCAAACTTCATAACTTTTTTACAAAACGTGAAATAGATGTCTTCTTTTTCCTTAGGAAATTTCGCTGGAAACAGCGATACATGAAGTGTCGTTGTAGTTAGCCATTTTACAATCATTACATTTTGTTGCAATTAGAAGAAAAATTTCCAAAATACTGATAACGGACATTCCCAATGTAATTCCAAGCGAAGCTCCCATATCTGTTATTATATCTTGAATCTACAACTGAATATAATCAAGAGTTTATAATAGGAAGAGCAAGGCACTCAGCTCTTCCTAAACTTCAAATATGCTCGAAACATTTAGGTCAAAACCTCGGATGGGATACTTCTCAACTGTAAATATGCTACGCTAAAACTTTTCAAGAACAGGAGTTTTCGATAAATTAAATACTAACTCTTGAGTTAGGAAAGACATGCAGCAATATTTTTTATATCACTATGTTGCGGACAGCTACCTACTGTTAGCAATATAGAAATTATAATAGCTCGCTTCAGGCAATCTCTTACAAATCCGGCAGCATAATGAGCATAGCACGCGGAGAACCTCCTTGAGCTTTCGCCTTAATGTTTCTAGCAAAACCTTAGGAAGCGGTTAGTGCCTTACTCTTCCTATTAGAAATTCTTGATACAATCTACATTAGCAACGTTATATGGCAAATCGTTTCCTTTATGGTTTAGTTACAATTAAGATGGTAGCAGTCTTATTGGCGCCTAATTTGTATATTTGATCAATTAGTGCAGCCTAGGAATCCTAGAATGAAGCTCAGAGTTAATTGCTCAATTGTAGTATTTTTAAATAAAGCTGCTTTCAGTGGATAAAATTTAAAGAATTCGAGACAACAATTTGAACATCTTATTACGGTGGTTTTATAGACTTCTGTAAACATGGTGCTTCCTCGGTCAGTGAAATACACTTCCGCTAGCGCAAACGAACGCCTGCAACAAACAAACGTTACTGTAAAGTTCGAATCATAAACTCTGCGAAACGTGCGTTACTGATAGAGACGCAACTACGAGTTAAATGATATATTACACAATTGCATAGCATGTCCAGATGTTAAATAAAAGCATAAACCATAAGGAGCACTTCAATAAAGAAAACATTTACATTAAAATATTGGGAACACTATTTTTCAAGATACTTTACCTGAGATAGGACAAATTTGGGTCAACCATGGAATAGTTCAAGGGTAACTAAACAAGGAAAGGTGACATATAATATATTGTAAATTGAAGTAAGACTTAGTCCAGTATTTATCCACTCAGAGATATGCAGACTTCAAACCTTAGACCAGTCAAAAATGACATACCAAATAATGATTCGATGGAAACAATAGATGGGTCATCGTCACAGAATAGTCTTCAGAGCTGTCGAAAATAAGCATAACATTGCATTATCGCCTTATGAAAACAAAATCTGGCGACAAAATCATTGAAAAGTTCATCGTAAAGCTAAAAACAACTCGGCATAGAATAATTACTTATGATACAATTATGGGTTCCATTTGCAATTTCCAGAAACGCCAAAATGCATTTCAGGAGGACGTTTCAATTTCTAGTTTTGGAATCCAAAAGAAAACGAAAACAGAAACAAACGTTTCATAGGCTACCACACAGTTACACTTACCGACAGCTGTCGGGGCAAAGCTGAGTTTCGTTCATACGCCAATAAAGCTGATTCTCGTGCAGGCATGAAACTAACTAAGCTAGATGACGTTAGTTAATACGAAGTTCGACAAGTACGAATAACAAATAAATGTTAGAAATATCGGCTATAGACGTGTTTCAGTTGATGTCAAACCGATTATGTTGTTGTTGTTGATCGGTATGCTGTACGGTTACTATGCTGTGTTTGGACACTTAGTACAAAGCGATAACAATTTCCAACTGTTACTTCTGTTGACTTTTCGATCAAAAATTTTACCGAACGGCAGAAGACTAGTATATCAGTCACGACGCTTTTTATGCAAATATTCATGTTTCAGATGCCGTTTTGCTTTTTCACAGAAAACAAGCTGCGTCCTAGAGTCCCTTTGCATTTTAGGAGCAGTGGCAAAATGTTGGAGGCAACAGAGGAAAGAAGTTAGTGGTCTTGCATAAGATCAGGTATAGGTACTAATACTACTAGATATAGCTTAACGACAAAGGTTGCTTGCAAAGATTACAAAGGCTATGAAAGTTACTCATGAAAACTTGCATTAATCTGAAATACTTACATTGAGTGTCACTGTAACAATAATTATTTGTCAGCGAGATGGGTCCAGCCGGATGAGAACATCCACAAAGTTCTGATAAATAGCGATAATCTCTGGTCTTCTCACATGCCTAAAGAAGACATTAAGAACATTGATTTAAAGATGAATGTATTTGCAGGTTAAACTGCTACTTTGGCGGTAGCTAAAAATTACAGGACAAATATTACGATGTAAGTAATAAATAAATTGTAATAGGCAACTACGGATAACGAGCAACGTGTTTACCGATTGCTGAAGAATCTTTAGAAACTTTTATGCAATTTTCGACGCTAATTTAGGGTTGAACTATTTTCATTAGAGATTTGTTAATTGGCTAGTTATATATAATAATTAGTTATTGCAATCCATTCTTCAAGTCATTATCACAGTATTCATATTAATCATTAACTTAATATTATACATTGACTGACTACAAATCATCTTTTTCAACAGTAATAGCAAGCAATATTATCCGCAAAAGGCTGAACTTTCCCCCGAATAAATATTTCATTTAAATTCGTGTATAATAGTTTGCGTGGACAACTGGAACCCTGGTGCAAAAACTACGTTTTTATCACGAACGACTTTTCTCTTTTCGAATTTCTTCTTTTTTGTCAAAATTATTTTGAACATGGAGTAATCAATTGTTGGAGAATATAAAACTGATTAAGATCCAACTGATGCTTACTGTAAGTTTATAAATGGTTTTCATATTAGATCAAGCCTCACTCAAAAATGCTGATCAAATCTAGTTTATTGTAAACCGTTACGACTAACCCTTTTGTAAACTGGTTAGTACAAGTCACACTTCTTTTCCTATATTATTTGTGTGCAAACAGGTGAGTGAAATACAGAGGGAATTCTTGCTAGGTTGTATCATGCACATTGCAGAGAAAGCGATCATCCGCACAGTGAATGATGGAAGGCTGGACATAAGCAATTTGCTACGAGATACAACTGTCTGTATAGCTTAGCTATGTGAACAGCTTAGCTCTAATCTAGACAGCCCAGCTACACAAAAAACGCCTCCTCGCTAAGGAAACTTACTGCCGGTGGATCATAGAAATAGTTTTAGCTTAAATCTCATTCGTTTACCTCCAAGTTTCATTTACAGTTTGTTACGTTGTATAATTACTTTACAACACGACATATCTTGAGTTCAGAGATTTATGCAGCGTCGCACAGGAGTAGGGATTTATGCAGCGTCGACAGCATATACTTATATCAACAGATTTCTACATGAAATCAAGAATTTAGTTTACATTGGGAAATGCATATGTCAACAAGTTGGCCCCAAAAGGGGCAGTATTCCTTTGTAGACCTGTTATTTATCCAATTACAAAAATTGCCTTTGTAGGAAGCACGGTTTAGGTTAGAAGCTTCCGGTTATGTTACTATTTCACTTGACTTCCTTTTCTTCTTTTCATATCTAATCCAACCACTACTCTCTCGCTGATCTCCACAAAGAGCAGGCCTATACTTGCCTTGTCTGAACATGAAATATTCCGCCCAAGTTACTGCGTTTAATCACCTAACGCACCCATGTGTAACTTCCAAGCTACACTGGTGCTCAAACATCTGCAACCGTTTAGATTGCTGACAGTCGAAGACTGCGTCAAGGCTGTCAGTTGCGTTGCATAAATAGGACGTAAACCTAATTTGCATAATCTGAATGCTGAAGCTAGCAAAACATTACTTAAGCTAGCCCTGTGTTGAAAATAGGGCTTCTAAATGGAGAAATGACTCACTATGCACTAAGCATAATAGTTTCCGTTTTATACATTCCTGCTCCAGCAGGAATAAAAATATACATCCTAACTTCAACAATTATGTATAAGCTTTCATGCTTTCGTCGCTGTTTTGAATGAGGGGTAATGGCTATACCAAAGCTGTCCGCTGAGAAAGTTTAAGAAACCTACTGCGCTGTAGTGCAGCAGAGAAAGACAGATGATTCGCCTGAACCATGAGGAATTTTGAATAGTAGACTAAAGAGCACAATTTTTCAATACTATTCGACATACTCTTAAAATAGGATTGAGTCTTAGAGTACTGGGTTTGGCTAATTCTAAGGTAATTAAGGTCATATATAAAACTACAACTGGTACGCAAATGCTTTGACGTTTATGCTTTACGCATAACTCTTGCCAATTTAAATTTGATAGTAATTAGCCATTTGTAAAATTTTTGAAAACACATTAGCAGGAAAAAAATTGGGCAGGTTTGATGGAAAACAGATTAAAAAGTGTAACAAAGAAGCCTGAATTTTTAGACTATGGTGTGGAATTGTTTTGACCATTCTGTATACTT
The DNA here is from genome assembly GCA_030248195.1 of Trissonchulus latispiculum. Taxonomy (NCBI): domain Eukaryota; kingdom Metazoa; phylum Nematoda; class Enoplea; order Enoplida; family Ironidae; genus Trissonchulus; species Trissonchulus latispiculum. The sequence continues at coordinate 40,547 of JASAND010031887.1, read as the reverse complement.
CTTTCCAACCTTATTTCCAAATTCTTACCATTGCCCTAATAGCCCAATATTAAGCTGGGTTCTATTATACATACTTGAAATCGATATGTAGATGAGTAGTCACTAAATCGGCGGGATTGAGAGTTGACAACACATTCTTGGACATTTGGTATTCTTCTAGTCTTCAACTGAAACATCTTCGAAGAAAAAAGTTCCACAAATTGAAGCATGACCTTTGGCAGCAATGGCGTGACAACTTAGCAATAATCAAATCTTTCACAAACCTACGAAGAGAAATTGCGATAACTAAATTTCTTAATGTGAAGCCCTCAAACTTGTATGCATATAACAAGAACTAACATAGTTTAGTGCGAAGCTGCTGATAAAACCAGCTGGTATTAATTGCGCTTCCGTATCCAGGAATGGTTGCGTGCCGGTCGGAGAGATTGCTATTACAATTCCAGCCGATGCTGATGGCGATATATACTCTTCCTGGTGCACTGACAACAATGATCGGAGACCTAGAACGCAAGGACAAATAAATTTCTATGCTTTCTACTTTGAACAGAGCTTGTAGTGTTTAAATTTTACCATGAAAGCAAATCTGGATTGATTGTTTTAATCTTTGCTATCAGCATGATATTGAAAAATGGGTCTACGTAGGAGTTCATGCGCATAGGCTATAGAGAAATCATTTATGATGCGACAGACAATAGTCAGTCCTTAACTATGATAGACAGAGAACACAATATGATAAAAACAAGAAACACGAAAGAGTACAACAGGTACATATACTACATAATCGTGATATATCCTCTGCGCGCTATCGCTCACCTCCATACCCCATAAATCGACCTCTAATTAAAGAAGAAAGAAAGTTGCACACCACCAGGCGCCCGAAAAAATCGGGCACCCGGTGGGACTCGAACCCACGATCTCCTGCTGAACGCGCAGACGCTCTAACCAACTGAGCCACGGGTGCTTCAGTGGAATGAGCTTAAATCGGAATTCGAATCCAATGTGTGCAACTTCCAACGCACAAGTGCATTGCATACTGCACAAGTTTGCCTGCCCCTATCTATGCACCGGGTCCAAATGGAGTGTCGGTGTCCATGTTTGTATATATACAAATGTTAAGCTTGAACAGAACACAACGCGTGCAGGGAATCTAAGCTTGTGTGATTTACACATCTGTGTACAAAATATACAACATACGAGCCTGGGGGGCGTTTCAAAAGACGCTCCTAAGCTTAGGAGCGCTCCTAAGTCCAGCCTAGGAGCGAAGTTAGGAGAAATCCGTTTCAAAAGAATTCTCCTTACTAACAGTTCTCCTAAATCCTTAGGAGCGCTCGGACCGCTCCTAGCGGTCCTCCTAAGTCCATTTTTATTAATTTATGCGTCTGTCAAAACAACTTTGGCACACTGTGCCTTTAAACTACGCAGAATTTTGATTTCGTTCGACTGCACCAATTCAGCGTTTAAGTAGAAACTTTTGCTGTACGTAAAAGTTTGCGTATTAAATATCCCTATTTATCAATTCTACTTATAATTTACTTTCGCCTTTGGATTTACGAAGCATTTTACGGTAAAAGTAAATTCTACGTATAGTCAGAAAATATTCTACACGTATTTTTCTGTTTTAGGAAGAATATACGGAGATGTCAGAATTTATACGTATACAGAAAATGATGGCAACTAATGAAATGGTTATTCACTGAAAAATTGACGTGGACTTTAGATATTTATTTATAAATTCGCGGAAATATTAAACTACATAGATACTTGGGCCAGTAGTGGACTTAAAAGAGCTGCCTCTAAATGCTTGCACTGCTAAACGCTCTTGTTTTTATTATGCATCTTTTAAACATAGTCTTAAAGACTGTGTGTGCTACAGATTAAACTAAAACAAGTACCCCTAGGGGAATACCGCCACAGTGTTTGAAATATATGTGTTCAATGTTTTAATTGTTTTTCATAGAACATATTGTCCTACTGTACGGCGACGAACCTGTGGCTGCTCAGACCGACCCGAAAGATTGAGCGTGTTGTCTAACGTATATAAGGGCACAGTACGTCTGCAACATCAAGCAATCAGGATTCGCTCAATGACAAACAACAGGGTTTATGCTTCGAATGTGCTCTGTTTTGTGGTAAAGCAGTTTGCTGTTGCTTGCTGCTATAAAAAGTTAAGCTTAAAAAGACAAACAAAAATTGCAAAAGGCTGAAACTTTGACAGTTTGTTTTAAAGCTTAACTTTTTGTAGCAGCAAGCTACAGCAAACTGCTTTTACATCGTTAATTATAGAACACATCTCGAGCAATCCAACGATTTAAATCATGCTCTAAAGTTATGTTTATCTCTTGGAATCAGTCTTTGAAGTTACCAACTTTTGTTTGGGGGGAATGGGGGATAGTTAAAGGAGATCGAAATAGGTATATATACATGATGCGCCATCCATCTGCGGCTGGAAGCTAACACTGTCAATCCCCCACAATTAAAAGCCGTTTAAAACTTGGTGAAATTTTTATCGTAAGACTTCCAGAATATGATCCGACATTTAAACTTTTTTCCTTGCAGCTTCCCGCTAGGCTCAGCCCGATGGTTCTCCTATCACCAGGCCCGGTATTGCAGAATCTATTTTTTATCGGAACAACCTTAATTTTTATTGCCATAGTTTTATTAACAACATAACAAGTCTAATACAAAATCAGTTGTCATCGAGTTCAGTTCACCCAGTGGTCCTCTCTGCTCGTTGTCTGTGGCCTCCATGTCCTGAAAATATCACATTTTATTTCAATATTAATGCACAATATTTCAATATTATAATACACAGGATAGCTCACTAGACTATGGTTTTTTGCGCAATCACGGCTTCACTAGCCTTTCGGCTTTCCATGCCTTTAAAAACATTCATATACCTTCTACACTAGTGGAATTTAATTGACATTATAATGATTGATATTGGTTTTAAGTCTACAGCTTCACATCTGATATCTCTGCGTAAATACTTGTACAGACAGGAATGCCGAATACGTAGATTCCTCCTTTGGTTGCTTTTATAGCTTCCACGTATAATTTCGGAATTATACTTGAATAACCGAAAGCACAAATCAATTCTACTTGTTTTTCAGCTTGCCTTCTACATTGGCGTATAAATCTTCATGAAAAGTAGCTTTCACGTATAATGAAATATTTTCTACGCTAACTTTTAACTGCTAACTATTGGATTGCACAAATTTCTATGTGAATTTTCAACTTTGCGTAAAGCTGAAAATATACTCTAAAGAATTTTCCGAAAATAAAACAAGTTTGCGTAGTTTAAAGGCACAGTGTGCCAAAGTTGTTTTGACAGACGCATTAGTTGCACGATTTTTTCTTTACTTAAATTTTTATTCAATTATAGTTAATATTTGGAGTTTGGTGATCTTGGACTGTTTCAATTTTTGAAATTTATGTTTTCATTTACTTTAATATATACATGTGCTGGAGCTCGTCTGTCGGCTTTTTGCGGTTTTGCATTTTTCAAATTTATTTAACGTGATCCAAGTTAAACTTGAATCACGCAATTCTGTGAAAATGTGTTTTTCTGCATCAACTTTGTATTTCATATTTCTTGTTTACTGCAGAGCTGAAGTAGGTAACGGCCACGGATAAGGTGATGCTCACAACAGGTGTTAAAAATTTCTGAAAGTGTAGGAAAGCATTCGTTTTCTTAGTTCCATAACATGTATACTTAACTCTCAAATCATAGAAAGAAGTAAACTAATATTTGTCACTACAGCACCTCCGACCCGAAAAATTCGAACCTCAGGTGCGGATCGAACCATCAACCTTTGGAACTTATGTATACAAGCAAGATACTATAGCAGTTATCGAAATTAGCAGTTCCGTGTCAAGCTCTGTAATTTTTGAATTTAGTAAAGAACTTTGTAATTGCCGTAATTTTTGCTTTACTATGATTTAATTTGACTCCCAAAGGAGAAAACAATCGAATTCCATTAGACACAGGTGAAATTCAACTTCTAAAGCAACAAAACTGTTTTTCTCAGAGACTGGTTCTTAAGGGGGGGTCCACTTTAGGGTCATTTTTCGACCATTGTAGCGGGGCTAGTAGTTTGACCTACGTACTAACACCGTTACCACGCCCTGACGTAGCGGACGCGCAGACCGTGGCACAGATGGATAACAGACCGACTACAGGAGACGGTCGGGACAGCCTCGCCAGACAATATACGCAGGGGTAATCCGATCCTAAGGGCGAGATGACTCGCACTCTCACTCACTCAGAATTGAACTACCTACCTAGCAGGAGCTCAGTAAGACTCAAACCTAACTAAATACACTTTAATAAAGGTAGAAACAACAAGTTGTTATAATAACAACAATATAATAAAATACAGGGATGACCCTCAGACACACAAACAAACACACAATATACTAGACTTACAGTTACTGGAGCTGACGGGGGTCAGCCAACGTACCAATGCTCTGGGGAGAGCTGAGGGAGAGACACAGAAATATATACAGTAATTGGGGGAGAGTGACAGAATAAACGCAAGCGCACGTAAAGGCAGAATTAAACAGAGTGAAGGGGGGAAGCGAGTGTTGGGTTGGACCCTCCCACGAGCGCCCCCTAGTGAGAATTTCCCCCAAATCACGTAGCTCCCAAAGTCACGAGGGGGGAACCCACCCAATCCCACGTATACACGTTGGGGGAGCTACGTGACTTGCAAACGTGTCCCAGCCCACAGTGATGTTGATATAGGAAGCCAAGCGGGTAGCTAGCCTAGCTACTACCGCCAGCAACGGAAAGGTTGACCATTCCAACCTTGATCCGTTACACCATCTCCGATGTTTCTCATTTTCACATATTTTATTGTCCAATTCTGATATTTTATCCAGTTTATAAAATTTAAGTTGGATCTCTTACGGTTGTTGAGAAAATTCACCTCAAAGTAGAGGTATGCATGTGTGAAACATAGGAAATCGAAAAATCGATTATAATACTGCGCCAAAAAAATCTCGAAACCGGTGTAAGATACCGGGTAACATTTGGTATCGATTTATACCTCTAAACAGATACTGTATCACTGTGGAATTAGAATTTTAAATTAGGCCTTCAAAAAATTTTAATGAATTTTTGAAGTTAGCGAACTGCCGAAAATCGCTAAAATCTGTCGTTTTTGGTGACCAAAAATAGGGGTCATTAAGTTTGACTGCATATTATAAAAAATAGAGATCCTAACTAAAAATTCTAACTCCACAGTGACAGTATATGTATAAAGCTTTCAAACGATACACAATGCTACTTCGAATCTTTTGCCAGTGTCGAGATTTTTTTGGCGCAGAAATTAGTTTTTTTCTGCAAAATTGCGAAAATTGCTGTTTTTTCGAAAGATAGGCATTTTACGGCCAAGCCATGTTGCGAAATTGCATTTATTGCATTTCAGAATATTTATTCATGAAGCAGAATCAATTTGTTGCATGAACTATGCCGACAGCTGTGTCCAGTACTTCTCAGTGCGCCAACCTCAGACCCCGAAATTCACAAAACAGGGATTTTTCAAAATTTTTAAAATATAGCATATTATATATCAATCGAAAGCTCTCAGTGCAGGGATGAATTCTTCTCATAGAACTATTGCTCGGAAATACTTCTATTTTAAGTTAAGCGCTCTTAAATTATTTCATTACGTCGGGGGAAACAGGGTCCTTGTTTCATCGGAAAATCATTCAAGGAAGCTTCTGATCATGCTTATCTGGCTTGAATCTGTTAGAAAATGTTTTTATTAATTGTTTTTAAATGTGCATAACAAAATAAGCTAAATATATGCAGTTGATTTGCGCAAACTTGCTTCAGTTGTCTGCAGCACCCTCATTTTCGCTGATATTGAAATTGTACTCAATGAATGGCTCATAACTTACGGAGAACTGAACGAAACCACGCAAAATTTAAACTTGAAATGCACGACATATATGGCTAGATTATGTGTGAAAATGAACGAAATACGTGGTCTAAAAATTTTTCACGATGGACCTCCCCTTAAGTTCTTAAACTATAAATTATTTAGTATATAGTTGGGTGGAAGTGAACAGCTTTAAGAACATATGGTGGTGCATATGGTTAACCAAATGAGTTAAATTACCTCTAGTTAATGCTAGATCTGATGTTTTGCATATTACAACCACGAAGCAAGAGGTCGCTAAATACCGCTATAAAATAAATGCCTATCTCTATTTTTTAGAAATGCTACACTCTTAAAAAGACTACTGAAAAGATTCAGGAATTCCTGTAGTTTTCTACAAAAGTGCTCCTATGCGGGCAGTCACTAGCAGAGCTTCCTGTATTTTCCACAAAATTATCTTTTTTACCGGCCTCTCGGATAGTAAAAATTGTGGGAGTATCCTGTAGAAAATACTGAGGAAACCTGTAGTTTTTTCTACGGGAGTGTCCTGCAGAAAATACCAAAGCAACCTGCAGGTTTGTTTGACTTTTGCGACAATCCTAATCAGATACAAAAACCTGTATTTTTTACGGGACAAAACCTGTAATTTTCACTGGAGCGACTTGTAATGGAAAGGGGAGACATGTGCGGGGGGCGACCTCTTCCGGCGAAATGTATTTTCGGCAGGGAGCGGCCGCTGCAAAAAATTACCCGGGAGTTGAAAGACTGAAAATTTAAAAAAATTTCAAAAAGGGGCAGTCTCCAATAACTGGCCACTGTCTCCCTTATATACTCTGTTTGCGTTATCAGCGTATCGAGTAAACCTGTAAATCCGTGAAAACTACAGGTCTCGTTTGTATTGAATACTAGTCCAGCTTGTAACCCATTTTACCAAAGTATATCCGGTAAATACTACCAACGTTATCCAGTAGAAATTTCAAGACGTAACATGTATTTTTTGCAAAAGCTTTTGTATTGATCATCTACAAATGTGATTCCTGTAGTTTCTTTCTACTGGAACATTTCTCCGATCTATGAGTGACAACTGATGCAAAGTTCTAAGGTCGTTGTATGTAAGCTGAACTATCATCTCGGAAATGGATTTATATTTGTATTCAGCAATCAGCAGATCAAAGAACACCTATTTCAACTTCTTCGGCAAATCGGAGGCAAGTAATTTTTAACACATTTTAGCTGCATGTAGCTAGCTGTAGCTCTTCATTTCTAAAACTACGGCTATTTATTAGAATATAGTTATAGGCTTCGCCAGATTTTTAGGTCATCTTTAATACTATTAAGCTTAACTTTACGGTAAAACGGATCAATTTGTAACTTGCTCGCGCCAGAAATAGCCATTTTAAACATTTCTCGCGCTCCCCTCCAAACATCCGTACCCCCACCCACCTAGAACTTTGTGCCCCGAGAGTGAGGCTTCCCAAACTTTTCCATAACAGAAATTTCGGTTTAGAAATAAGCCAGCGCCCCCAGTTTTCTGGCGGATCCAAGCTGAAGCATACCGCAAAATCAAAAACATCGCACATCAAGCACTAATAATAATAATAATTGATGGGCCTTAAACAAATGTCAGAATTTTATACTAACAGTTAAAAGCCTAAGTTTCAGCTACTGCAGGATAGGATCATGATCCAGCTAATAAGGTCCGCCAAAAAATACGATAAACAAAATAATTTTAGTGTTTTCTGAGTGGATGACTATCTGTGTTGTAAATCCAAAATTTGCTAAAAAATAAATGCAATAACGGCAAAGAAACAACTCATCGAGAGAAAGGAGAGATTAAAAATAAACTGGAGGTAAAAGCAACGAAAGAATAAACACTTAGGAGGACCGCTAGGAGCAAACTTAGTAGAATCGCTAGGAGCGTCTTAGGAGAATTCTTTTGAAACGCTCTTAGGAGCGCTCCTAACTAGGCCTTAGCAGCTCCTAAGACGCTCCTAAATATTCTCCTAAGTTTGCTCCTAAGGGCGCTTAGGAGCGGACTTAGGAGAATCTTTTGAAACGCCTCCCTGATCTCCCGTTTGGATCCCGTACATGTATAGATGCATGGATTTATGGAAAGGTCAGTTGATAAACAACATCGGATGTATCACTCTTATAATGCATACAATATATTCTTGATAATAATTATTTGTCCCAATTTAGCCTTATTTAGCTAAACCGCACTGCGAAAACTACCTTGTAGTGCATTGTTCATTTGTTTAGCCGAGACTGCTGAATGGACTAAGGGGCCAAACATAACATTCGACCTTGCAATTGGCGGTCCGAGTCCTAGTGTATTGTCATTGATTAGCCATTAACTTAACTTAAATGATTACCCCACAGCGGAAGGGACGACTGCAAATCCAGAAATGAGCACCGACATCTCCGGAAGAAGCTTTATTCTATTTTCTGTACTATGCAAAAATAAATAATGTGATAAGTTGGTGGTTACCGTGCTCTCTTCCAGACCTTTCGTTATAGTGCACCACAGAATCATTATTGAAAATGAAACAGTTCCCATATTGAAATTCCTGGAGCTCTCCAGTGAACAGGCTAAAATAAATTATGAAAGAACGTTAACTGCTAAATAGCTTCAGAGGAGCAGCACAGTTTGCTTTGCCTTTATGCAATGAAATGGTAAAGAATGCTATGAAAAGCTAAAATACCTTGTACAGTTTCCGGTGTTATCCAACGTACAACTGCTCATTAATTCAGCTCCGGTGAATCCTAAGCCTTTGCGAAGATGTGAAGGCAACCGGCTACTTCTCAAGCGCAACATTTCATTAGTACTCCATCGAAGCAACTCCTCGTTTGACTAAAATGTTAAATAAGCTAAGGACTAGGACATAATACGTATGTACATATATTTATCCAGCATGCATGAGTAATATGTTAGTAAGATGTAACTCTTAAGATTTATGTTTTCTTTTTCATTTTCATCTTTTAAGATTTTTAGTTATGAACTATTATAAATCCAAAACAAATACTAAGGCACTAGAAATGGGTCAAGCCGAACAACTGCAGCATATCTTTTGTCGAAGACTATACTATGGACCTACCGCTTTATATTTTGTAACCGGCTGAAATTGTTCATGTTTCTCAATTCGATAATCAGGTATACTATCTGAGTACTGTGTTTATTATGTAGCGCAACCAGAAGCGCTAATAGTGTTCGCAATGTTTGATTCCTGACATAAAATTTTCTGCATCGTTTTGCCACATTTTTATTTGGAAAAGAATATTAAAACAGTTTTAGCTTCGCCATTGCATGATGACCAGTCGTGCATGTTAAGGTCCAAACATCGCAATATATGTTTCAATTGATACTGGTGTTTATATTTATCCTAGTTTCGAATTTTATTTACCAAGTCATGAAATAAAAATAAGTGGGGAAAGTTGATAACTTCAGTTTTAAGATATTAGCGAGCCTTTTGTTTGGTAGAACCTTGATGGGGCTGGGCAGGCACACCAAAACGTTATAAGCAAAGACTAATAGCGAAGGCGCTTAGGACAAAAATAATTGTTGCCTGCGGATTGCACCAACCTGGCGCACAGATTTATTATTTAAGGGACAGGTTCGGGAGTTTCCAGCAAGTGTTTGAAGGCTAATTTTCTCAATTCTTGAGGTTCAGCGACAACTTGTATATTATTTTAAAGTTCAGAATGTACTTGATACAATTAGGCAGAGTAAAACTGTCTCCAGTCAGCTGTCCAACTTGGCCACACAAAAACAATTTTTGAACTTGGATTTCTCGAAGTGTGGGAAAACTAAAGGAAAGCGACCAGTTCAAGCTCAAAAGAAACGTCTGTCGTCTTCCGAGGGCTTTTTTCTGGAATCGTTTGATCTGAGAAAATTGTAAATTTTGCTAGATTTTCGTCAAAATTTTCTAGTTTGTGTGTTTACTTCTTCTCTTATTTGGTTGACAGAAATCAGTGCTCAGATTAATCTGTTCGCAATTTTAAAAATTTCACATCTTCGTTGCTGTGTTAAGGTAGTGATTCCGTAGAGAGCTCTCCCTTTGTGATAACCTGTCCTTTAAAACTACAAATGTAGACAATACTTGAACTAGGGATCAGCACAGCGCTCCGTGGATTGAAGCTGTTAAACCTTTTAAGCATATACATGCACATCTTCAACATGTGCAACAGGTTTCATTTTCCAACTGAATAAGAATAATGCTGATAATTGTGGGGAAATGCCGATACAACAGAAGCTTGAAAGTTGAACGAATTTTTGTTTGTGCTGGCACATGATTTTGTTTAGTTCTTCATATTATAGCATAGCATGGTAAGAAGTTTTTCATTTACAATATTTGAAGCCCAATCCACACTACCAACTAACCATCCTTACCATAGTTATACACTTGGCATTTAAAAGGCATTGTATAATGCATGGATGTGTCAAGAGATTAAATAAAGTGGTCTTACGAACTGCACAAGAACTTTTGTGATGAAGTCCCTTGGTTCATTCTGGGAAGTTGGTTGTTCCGTTGAAGGCTGAAAATAATCCGGCTCCGCAAGGGCTGAAAAAAGACAACCTTCGCTTTCGTTTTTTGGCGATGATTGTACACGATCTGTCCCATTTTGCATTGGTGCACCCCAAGTGAGATGGAAAACAGAAACAAATGCAAGATATTTCTTAAGCAAATTTTTGCTAGCAAACAAATCCATCATCCCAACAAATAAATGCTGTTTTTGTTAAGAAAATGGGGAAACTATTATTGTTTCATCACCTCAGAAAGCTAACTTATTGTTATTTCATGCTTGAATGTCGTCAGGCCTGACGGGCGATAATGATCAGACTTACATTTTTTGCTACCAATTTTACTGAGTATACACGCAGAAATGCCAAACAAAATAGGAATTTTTGACAAGCTTCCATTGCAAAGAATCAATAAAATTATGTCTAGGTGCAAGAATTAATTCTGCGGCGGAATAAACCATAGGCTAATTTAGCCTCTGCATAACCTCCCCTGTCATCTGGTAGAACGGCTTTGCCGCCGGCGAATTACATCAGACACTGGTTTAAATTGAGCGCTCGAACAAGGACTGAAATTTTCAGAACTGCCATTTTCGGTGGAGAGCTGCAGAAATCTCATGTTTCTTGCTGACGTGGAAATAACTCTTTCAAAATGATTGTGCTGACTGCCAACAGTTAACTAGCCAGCGGTAAAACAGATCAATGTATAAAATCACTAGTTGGGTCATATACCCTATCCCGTATTAACGTGTTAAGCGAATACAATTATTTCTGCCCCCAATAATGTTGAAGACGGCCTAAACCTGTGAAAAGGTGCGTTGTTTAAGCTATAGTGCCTTAAGCTTTACTATGACTGAAAGTCAAATTTTCAATACAAAACTTTTTAGAGACGCGTGTGTCATTTGTTGTTTCTTGCTCTGTTGTCGGTTATTTTGCTGACGCAAAGCATGGTTGTTTGCTTTGCAGAACACTCCGTTGAAGCTATACATAGCTTGTCATTTGAAAGTTAGCCTAATGTTTCAGTTGTGTACTCTTTGCTAATGTCTAATCTCTGACATGGGTGCGATAGTCTTACGTATGCATCGGCAGAATCTAATTTGGCCAAGCCCCGCTTCAGAACAATTCGGTTGCTTGAATCCTGGCTCCCATCCATGGCAAGTGCTACCATCTGTATGCATAACTGGAGAAATAGAGTGGTTTCGGACTGCCTTTCCTCCACTAAATTTGCACGGACCAAACTGAGTTTGCGCTGATAGATTTTGCATTATTGACTGTAGTTCATCGACTGATGGATCATAGTCAATGTCACCAAATTCGCAGGTTTTGTTGAAGCGCTGACAAGCAGAGTAACAGTCTTCTGCATCACCACTCGCAATCCAGGACGTTCCATTGGAGTCAGGTGGCAGGCCTTAAACCATCACTGTTAGAAGTTTTGAGTATACACATGTATAGCGAGTAGCGACACGTAGCAACTAAACTACTGAAGTACACAATACCAGGTATTTGGCCAAGTAGGAGGTTGATGCCACATGTTGCAAGAGCAGGGCAGTTTTAAACTGTGTTTCCTCAACCCCCTTTTCTTGCTTTCAAGCTTCGTGCTGCACTGTGTCAGTTTATGCTCTGGAGAAAGCACGAGTTTTGATGTTTTTTATGTCATACGTCCCTTTTCAGAAAATAGCTATCGTTTGCATTTAAAGATCAGATGCAATTCTTACGGTGTTTTCGCAGAAACGATATTCGAGTTAAAAGTAGGGTAAAAGTATCTAAATAATTTATGTTCACTTTCCTGCTGGTCATAACGAGTTCGATATACTGTCAGGGTTTAACTGTCCTACAATCTATGACAAAACAGTAAAAATAGTATAATTATTTTACTGTACTTTTGCAATACCGAGAGCGCTCTAAAATCTCTTACTTGCATGTCGTTTTTCTCTTAGATTGGACGTGTATAAGTAATCTTCGCATGAATTGTCTCCAGTGGTGGAATTCCCAATGAGATCATCAAACGCGAGCACCTACAATACTACTTGCAGTGTTGAGTGCATAGGAGAAGGTCTTTGCGTTTGTCCAACTGCCTGTTCTCGACCAGTTAAATATGCCACTGGAGCTGGTAAGCCATGTGTGGATAAGCGGCAGTGAAAAAAATTGTGTCAGGATTGTGAGGTCATTGTGAGGATTTTTTACTTTTGACATTAGAGCGACATAGCGAAAGCGCGACATAGCAAAGACGCGACTTAGCTAAAGCGCGGCATCACAGTTACGCGCAGTAGCGAAGGCGCTATAATCCCGTTATAAATCAATTAATAACCTCCTTGCAAGTCTCTGATAAAGCAAATGAAATTATTTCCCAAATAGGGGATGCTTCGGTACAGAGTCGCGGCTCACACACAGCCGACTTTTAACTCAGATGCTGTTGCCGGTTGGCAACACACAACTTTGTCATCAGAATATCAAAACGAGAAACCTGGGATTCATTTGATTGAGAAAAAGTTGAGCTGTGTATAGCTTACTTGTTATTCTGTAAAATATTTTTAAATAACTTACCACATTATTAAGTTCAGGATATTTCCTTATTTCGCTTTTTTTGAACGGGTTGATATTGCAAACCGTAACCATCGGAAATGGAACCCTGGCGTATGGAGTTGTCTGTAAGATAAATGAAAGTTCCTAATAAAATACAGACACTTTAGTATCTTAGGAAAAACGCACAAGTTGGTAAATTTAAAAAGATTTAATTTAGTTTTAAATTTTGGTAAATGTTTTGTGAGGTCGAATTTTGCTGTATGAGCTGTAGATGAGGATGTAGCATGTATACTTGGATGGCTATTGTGTTTTATACAATATAAGATAAGTCCTCCTTTGATTGTAACATTTTGCGAATGTCTCGTTTCAGTAACCTTTGGTGTCCAGTTGAATAAGAGAATTGTGTGTCGTCTTACGACTTCCCAAACAAAATGCCTACATAAAGTTTTCTAAGCTGAATCTCTTAATCACACCTCAATTCATGTGCCATGTCAACATCATAAGCTACGTTACATTACCGCTATTAATATCATCCGTTTATTTTGTCTGAAATTGGATATGACTCCTGAAATTTGAACCATACAATAAACTGCTGCACAAACTGCAACACCAATCCAAAACAATTGGTCTCGTCTGTGCGGTCTTTGTAGAGCAGTATGAAAGCCATGTATGGAGCACTTCTCCATGGTTGTGCTGATGATGGAAGTTAACTGAAAATAAGCATTACTGACAAAGCCATTGAAGCCTAGTGATGTTTTAATTCAGCGACTGAAACTGATACTACTTCTAAACCAAAGCTTGGCGGTTCGACCCCCGCCCTGGGCTCTTTTCTTCATATCTTTCAATCCTGATTTCAACCTTTTACAACTAGGTTTTCAGATCCAAAGGTTCAGACAAACCAGCATCTCCATATCAAGAAATAATTCTGGGGCAATTTTTGGCAGCCAAAAGAAATTTTATATTCATTCAGGCTCCAGAATGTGTTGCTCAAACCAAACCAGAAGGATTAATGATAGCACCGGGTTACCCAACACTAAGCTTTCAGAGTTGTCCCTAAGATTGTAGTAAACTTGAAATTGATAACATCGGTTCAATGAACTGAATCTGATGTTGTGCTGGAAGTTTCAGCAAAGGTGATACGCTTAGTTGACACTAGAATTGAGCTCGGCAGAGTGAAACACACTTTCTCATAAGAGAGTCTGACAGCAATCATACGTACTTTGGTACGTTGGCACGTGTAATAGCTGTTGGAACTAAAAATGAATTTAAATAGTTAGTCTAGGAAACTAGTCTGTGATTGCTGGTTATATTAAAGGTACCACATGGGGTGGGATAATTAAGGGGATGTAAAACCTGACAGGACAGGATGACATCTGATGGGTGCTTTTTAGTGCTAATGGTTGAGTCGTTCATGTCATTGCTGAAAGCTAGTATACATGTATGATCTATCGAATGTTGAAGACAACCTCAAAATGCATTATAAGCATGGATTTAAGAGTGAAACTTACATCATGACAGACAGATACCAAAAATTCGGCTCGGCAAGTGCATTCTTGTGAAACTATTGTGATACAAGTAATTAAATAAGACATATTAGTGAAAATATATATCTCCGTTCACAACGTACATTCAATAGAAATGTGTTTACATTTGTCATACAAGATATCAAGAAAAACCGGACTCCATTACTAACTCATTGGCACTACACATATACGCTCGCTGTTTTACATGGTCATACCTCAAAATTCATTTAATTCTTTTAATTTCCCCAGAGCAGAAACATAACACTACAGTTATTACGCAATTTTGGTTGGCTTGTTAAAGATTGAACATCCCGCCCGAACGCATAGCAATTCTCTCCTTGTACTGTCACGTGAATCGTCAGTCAGTTGGGAGTCTGTTTTCATCACGCTCGGTTGGGTCTCAAAATTTTGGGGGGCCCATTGATTGAAATTTCTCTGCTTCTAAAAGTATTCTTTTTCGTTTTTCTCCTACTGCAGCTTGCTAAATTTATTTCATCCAATCCCTATTTAACTCTTAACTGTTCTTTCCTTCATTTTTTTAACTCCTAACTCACCCCCCATCCTCTGTCCCTTTTACTGCGGGATTGTCCCCGTTTCTCTGAATCCGTTTTCGACAAGCCAATCTCCCCCTATTTCTCGTGTCTTCTCCTCCTCCATTTTTATGCTGTTTTCTCCCTCCCTCGGTTCTTGTTCTGTCAATAGCTTTCCTTGTGCCGATTTTTTTATTCGCCTTTCCTGAAGCTCTGTGTTTCGTCCTTGATTGTTATTTCCCTTAATCTCTTGTTATTTTGCAGTTAGGTAGCCCGTTAACTTATAACTTGTTCCCACCTTGGATCGCCCAGGTGGTTGTTTGTGATTGAATACTTCCCTGTATTTTGTTTAGTAAATAGCCCAGTTGTCATTCGCGTATTTATTATTTTTCCGTACCTTTCAAGTTCGATCTTGATCCTATAGGTAGCTAAGTAGAATTCTGTAAGTAGCCCGAAATTATCACGGAACTGAGCCTGTAATTTGTACGTGTCCCCCAATTTCATTTGGCTCCCCGTCGGCTTCCCCCAAAAATTATTAGTTCTCCTGGCGAGGTCTGTCAGCATAGTGTGAGCCGCCTGGACTAGATATCTCCACCAGTCTGGTCGCGTTTCGTTGCGCCAGCCCTAGTAGTGGTGCTGAGCAGTGTGGTTTAATTCCCAGCTCACCCATTACAATAGTTTGAGCAAAGACCTGAAACTCGGAATGAAGCTAGTTTTAGTCTTTTCTCAAAACATGAATATTTGAAGGTTTTAAGACGCTATTTCGTTAATGTTCTGCAGTGGGAGCCTAAAGAACCCACAATTTATGAATTATATTATATCTGAAGAGCAGAAACCGCAGTTCTACAAGTCTACAAAAAGGGAGTATACAACAGAGAAAACCTCTACAACAAAGTGAAACCAATTTTCACATTTAATCCAACAATAATCACATGGACTTTATGTACTTACCGTTTAATAGGTGTTGGGGAAATCTAAAAAAACTACTTAAATGGTCGATCTAGGCAAATAATCTAGGTTGCTGGTAATAAAGTAATCTGGGTTTCTGGTAACAAAGGTGAAAATGGACATAGACGGATGGAAGGGAATTAAAGCTAAAATGACTAAATGGGAAGCTATGATGACTGAGAAGCTATAAATCTATATGTAAACAGAAAATCGGAATGAATCAACATGCTAACTGGTATGCTTTTAGCCCTCTCTTTTTGGGAGATGACAATGACATTACTGCTTGACGATGCTCGCGATCGCCCTGTGAGAAGGTGCATTTGTAGTACAGGTTCTCACCTAAACTAATTTAAAGGTTAAAATCATTTCAGATGTGGGACACTTCAGATAGCCTTGGTGAAAATCCTAAAACGCAGTTTCTTTTAAATTTCCATTGCAAACCTGGCGCAGATGATTGCCAAATTTCTCAATTGTCGATCTCATTTTTGCGTTCACAACAAAAAAGAACATTTAAGGCAATATACAAATGTATGCAAAAATTCAGCGCTTTGCACACCTTTAATGTAGAATTTCATAGGACATACCCAGAATTAATACCATCTCTGCTTCCACTCTTATATTGTGGTATGGAAAACCATTTTATTTTATTCCTTAAAGATCAACCAATTTCTTTACATTTGGGCACTCGAAGTGGTTTTTCATTTGCTATTTTTTCTATTTTCAGTTTTAATACATACTACATGTGGAGTTGCAAATCAACTGGGATGTCAATTAGCATTGGCACAATTCAGCTGGCGAGTTTCAGAGTGTGCCAGTACATAGCCAATTTCAATGGATAGATTCTACTCCCAACATTAACATAGAAGCATTACCCTTATCTGATTAATCCTACTAATTGTTCACATGAACAAGATGGTTAGCTATTATGTGCAAGATAAAATATACAGAAATTTACTCAGCTCTCCATTTTTACATTTGTCATAAGAGCATCTTGACCAAGTACTTATCCATTAAACAACGTTCAAATTTATGAGTTTCATTATGTTGAGTTGGCATAATATTTAACTAAGCTTTCTTGAAACAATATTTCAGCTTCGACGAAATATTGCATCTAGTCACAATCATGGTGAAAATTTCCAAAATGCTGATAACTGACATTCCCAGGCTAATGCCCAGAATTGCACCCACATCGGTTACGAGATCAAGAATCTGAAGCAAAAATAGAAAGCATTTCACAATATTACAAATGATAAATAAATATAATATTTCCGACTAAAGTTGCCAGTAAAATTACTGCTGTGGAGCTTAATTTTGTTGTCATGACACCATGACATCATCATGACAGGGCGTACTTTCCGATCTGCATTCCGATTATCGATTCAACGCTCTGGTAGTGTAATCTACGTTGTTGGTGCTTCTTTCAACATGACGCCTTAAAGCTTACACTGGACTAAAGTGAGAAGTAGTTAGGTTAGGCAGGGACAAGTGCACAAAACTTATACATGAGGTGGAACACAGTAGGTAGATAGAATTTAGGACCGGTTGGCACTTTTTTGCAAATATACGACATTAAAGTAAGACACTCAAACAGCAATCTGCTGATGCAAGTCGACAGAGTGAGAAAGCTAACACTCGCGCATTTAAAGACAGAAGTACTACCTAGTCTGCAAGTTGTCTATACATGACTGTAGTTAGGAAGCTATTGCTCGTATATTTGTACTCCACAGGAATATAATAATTTGTACTAAGCTGTATAGCTGTAACTTCATACGGTGATTACTTTTAATACTAAATAAACTCAAAAGACTCTTTATCTTTTTTAATTCTAAATAAACTGAAAATACTGAGTGTTATTCATGCTGCTTCTAGATTATCATGCATTCAACTTAGCATCCATAGTGTTTCTTTCGGAAACTATATTGTCTTATACCTCTCTTCTGCACTATTACTGTGTAAAGAAAGACTGTACTCATAAATCAGACAATGCAGAGTGTATGACACAGCGAACGTACAACTAAGTTATCAACATGCTGCTGGAGGCAGGGTGTGTTGCAAATGATTCTCCTAAGTATCCTCCTAGGAGGTTACTTGAGGATGCCTAGGAGCATTTAGGCGAGAGTTAGGAGACTTCCTAAATCCGTTCCAAAAGATTTCTCCTGAGTTAAGCTGGTTTAGTTTAAATTCAGGCAGATTAGGAGTAAAGTGCGGAGTGGTAGATAGCACTCCTAGCTTAGGAGAACCTTCAGAAACCCGATCCTCCAAAGTGAGCACCTAAGCTGAACTTAGAAGCGCTCCTAGGCTTAGAAGAATCTTTTCAACGCGGCCCTGGTTCCTAGTCTAAGTTGCAGAAGCAAACAGTTGACTCCATGCTTCAGCAATGTGTATATCATAGCTCCAACCTGGACAGCTCTACTGTACTGAATAAGTATCCTTCCCAGCCACGGCACGCAATGATGTTGCTGCCAGTGAACATTGAAACAGACTTTACTGTTAGCTGCGATAAAAGAGTAAGGTTTCATCAATTAAGTATAGACTTAATCGTTGTTTGTTGTTTGGAGCACACCTTAGCGTTGTTCAGCAATACGCCCTACTGCGCAGGTCATATGGGAATCCATCCTGCTCGCGCGCTTGTGCCCCACACTCAGAGCTTCCCACACTGCTTGAGTATAAATCAGTGAATACACGCTAAAGGACTGAAATAGTGTATTCTTATATTAAATGTGAACTATACATAGGAATGTGACAAGTGTTACGTTCTCTGTCATCAGCTCGGGAAGACAGCTAGCGGTATGAAACCTAGCAGTACCTCCTCCAACAAATCAGTACCCAGTAAGCAAATGCTTAGTTGACAAGAATGGGTCACATTTTTGATAGAGAGAGAGAGAGTGATTTCAAAAAACATGAGTGATACTTTGCAATTGTTTGATAGCTGGTGAGGAGATTTCGCGGAGTATGCAATTGCGGAGATGGGAGCAGAGAGAGAGTTAGCACGCTAAGCATGGCTCGTGATCTGATTACCGAGAATGTGACGTTTGTTCAACTCTTTTCGTTACGCACTCTTGGGTTGTATTAAGCAGAAGATTACCGTTGACTTCAAAACTTCGTTGAATACGGTGTTTGCCCTTTTCGTGAAGTATACTTCCATCATTGCCATGGACTTTCTTGAAAATAACAGAAACAATTATCTTACGTCACAAGAAATTCAGCCGAAACTGCGTATACCACTCGTAAATCGCTCCTTGTCCAATTCCACTCTTTCGCTCGCTGCATGTATTTTTATAGTAGTTTTTGCAACGAGTTGTTTATGGTTGCGCAATGCTGCAACACTATGATGCTGTTTTATCTGGTGCTAAACTAGCAATGAGCAATTCAATTGAGAAATCTAGCATGTTTTGTGGTTTCAGTCGTCTATTACTATTGACTGAAACGCACAATAAATGTGTCTAAATAAAAGTCAAACAAACATTACCTGAGGTATTCAAGATCTGCTTCTTCCGTGCTGGAGTAATTCAACGGTAACTGAAAGATTCTATGACTTTAAATATTGATGTTAGTAAAATTATCACGTCAATAGGCAAACGTTATATTGCACTGCTATTATTTCTATTAAAGAAAGTTTTGCTGGTGGACTTGTTCTATTGTAGTAAAGCGTTAATGTGGTCTTGGTTTTGTCGTATAAACTAAATACATGTCGACCTGGCTCGGCAAGTGTGCGTAAAATACTAAATTCGAGCTCACAGGCCTGTTCAAAAACTAACATTTAAAATGTTAATTAAACATTTTTAGATTAGATTTGTTGTGGACAATAAGGAACCATAGAAAGTCAATAAATAAATAAATGTACAACGCTACCAAATAATTAGCAGAAGGGAATAACGATGAAGTCATAGTTATAGAATACTCTTCAAACCTAAAATAAAATACCTACAATATCTACAATATCTACAATATCTGCAAATATCTACAAAAATATCTACAATATCTGTAACAAAAACCAACTAGCAGAAAGGACACTTGCTATATATTTAGGTACAACAAGAGCTGTCGCTGCTGCCAATCTAACATAACATTTTTGTGTTGATTTTGTGTTGATTTTTGTGCATTAATTACATATCCGGCTTGCTTCTGCTTACTTGCAAAATCTTGTGTCACCGAATGCATGTGGATTGCAGGAGTTTGCACAGCCGCAAACGTGAGTGATATCTAATTGTGTTTTACCAAACAGGCACCGATGCTGGTTATTTCTTGAGTAAAAACCTTGGTCAACGACGATTACTCATGTTAATCAATGGATGTAGTTAATCAACTATGCACGTATCATAGTGTAGTAGAAGAAGAAAGTAGCTATAATAGGTGTAACATACTTGATTGTTGCAGTAGTGTCCGTTACTGCTTTTATTGCATTAGCTCTGTGGTTTTCTTTATCTCCATTTTAGTTCGGAGTAAGTTTCCAGTAAAATGCCATATTGCCTTATTCTTTTATTTTTTTAGTGTCGGAATAATAATTTCCTGAGATTGAGTTGCAGTGCAGGAACTGCAACATAATCGGCATCTAACTTCCGGTTTTGTACCGGACCGCAAATAGGGGAGGTTAGTACTAAGGTTTTGCAAAGCTAGATTAGGAGGTTAGTACACTATTAATAAAGATTCCAAAGAAGTCACCGGTTTACGTAGTTGTGTATTAACAAGGATGTGGCTATTGTTATGGGATTGCACATGCCTTGCTTAATCTAATGTCATGTTTAGATAATGAACCATACATTGATATCAACACTTACACGCAACTATCCGGGCAAAGGGTTTTCTCTGTTCCTTGCCAATTTAGTTGATGTTCGTGCAAACAATGAACTAAAAATTTTAATTTTATCAGGGTTGGATAATGTTACCAACATCTATACCAGGCATAAGTCGCTAACCTGGAAATACAGTCTAATACATTTAAACCGACTGACCAGAGTTTAGACATTGATAACATTGGCTCCTGGTTTTACAGCGTGACTCAGCTGGATGTAAAAGTCGGATGCATGAAGAAATAAAATTGTCCCTTCAGCACCTGAGACCAAAAACATTCAGTTCACGGGCCCTTTCGGATAGAATGCATATTGACCTAATATTCAGTACACGTAGTTGTGCTACAGAGCTATATTATTTACCTACATTGCAAATCCGATGAGCAGTACTTCATGTTCCGTACAACTGGACCAGCGGGATGTGAGCAGTTGCAACTTTCGGCTAAATAGCGATAATCTCTTGTCTTCTCACAAGCCTAGAAACATTAGCACTACGATAAAGTATTACTATTAAGGAGTAGACAACTTTCGACTTTCGAAAAATAAACAATAATCATTATAAACGGTAATAATTTTTCACCATGTGAGGGTTTGTTGATCTTCCACTTTTCGGTGAAAGACTGTTAGGTGGTTCGTGCGACATTATGAAAGTGAGTAAAATAACCAACACATAAATAATAAAACCGACCAATAAATCATTTCCTAATGCTTCACTGTGACCAGTGCTAAGGTAGGTGTGGTGAAAGTTTTTTGTACCACATTTCCGGCGTTTTTGAAACAGACCTGAAATCTGTAAGGTCCAGAATAATCACTGTATGTACGTGAATAGGTAGAACCGACACAGAACGAATCCCTGTTTGATACTCTTGTTGTACGTGCCTGAAACGCGGATACAATCAGAAAAATAATACCTTGTTTCATCGGGAAGCTCTGGTTTATTTTAGGCTTCATCAGGCCCGGTGTATAAGCAGGAATTGGAGTTAAGTGCTTCATGTAAAAGGAATAATTTAAATTTTACACTCAATCATATTTTCTGTAATCAAAGCAAACATAAGCCAAGCTAACATGAGCAAACCTACTAACCACTCAATCAAAAGAAATAATAGAAAAACTCAAACAATCAGTTTACGAACATAAGATACAGCAAAGCTGTTAGAAATTCCTGCAGCCACAAAAAAGCCATCAATGTCAGAAAATGTCAGTGACTGAACAGGAACAAACGAAAGAACAACACCAGCGGAGACAGAGAGTGCGAGGTACTCCTCCTGATTGACCAGAAGCAGCGCACGAAGACCTACAATTAAGCAATACATTGAATAATCAGTTTGTTGAATTCAAACTGATTTTATTTATCTTAGTTCATTCAAAGCTTCTGTGCACTTATAATGCAAGACCTAAACACACATATTCTAAATATTTAATTCAATCGTATTGCTATCAGTAATATAAATATGCAATCAATCAATATCTCAGTAGCTAACGCTTACTTGCTTACTTAATGAGACACTTTTTTGGTCGACACCCCCGGTTTTGACAATTTTCAAACAATTTTGATCTACCCATAGGTGCCATAAACAAGACAAAACTTGGTTCTGTCGTACTGTAGAGCCGTTTAATAGTGACTTGGGCTTGTGTGAAGCATAGGAAATAGAAAAGGTTAGGTTAAAGGTTTGTGGTGGGAAAAGTTCTTGCTGCATAAACGATACAGCGCTAGAACTTAGGACACATGTTCAGGACGTGCTATTTAGACCATCCCTACTAGCATAATTTTATTCAGTGGCATAGAAGTATGTAACAACTCAGAGCTTGTAGAACGACGAAAATCACTCTAAAACTGCAACCCCCTTAACTGCTCGGCAAATATTCTCATTGTCCGACTTCCCTCCATTATCTCCAAACTGAATGTAAATAAAGCTGCAACGGCTAATGATCTAAATCTATATGTGCAATAATACGTTTTAATTATATTTATTTTAGTGTCAATAGGTCTACTTATAAACATTGATGCACTTAAGAACCTTGCTCTCTGCCAGCCCTGTCATTGTAGTGAAGGAACGAACCATTATTAAAACTATAGCAGTTTCCGTACTGATAATCTTGAAATTCTCCAACGAATAAACTAAAACGTACACAATAATCTATATTAATTTCTTACACTTAGCTATGCTGTAAGGAAGATTAGTTACTTGCGCCTACACATTAATTTATGCAATTCACTGTCAGTGGGATGCGGGATACGATCTCCTTGTGGCTTGGTGATACTGTGACTTCGGCAACCCAGTTGACGTTTGTCGCATCGATAACTTGAGTGTCATGAGTAGGACTACCACCTTAGCAGCAGCACTATTTGAGGTGCTAATGCACTAGCATCGTTTTTATTACGTCTGACTTCAACACAAAAGCAGGCTGGAGTAATTACAAGCAATCACTAACTTTTCAAGCATAAATATGAAGGTTATTGACAAAAAGTAGGCAAGTTCAAGCAAACGTTCCAGTTTTATACCCAAATATCCAATACCCAAAACCAGAATTTAGCCCTGCTAGAGACAAACAAATTGGTGAAGCTAGGGTAAGCTATGGGCTGTTCACTTTATTACGAGATCGCATCAGTCCCTTTCTACTTTTCAAAATCATTCAAACATGGACCTTTCAATGCTAAAAAGCCGTAATACCAGAATGTCATTATCGGTAACAACTTAAATTTATAGCAAAAATTCCTTGATTTGATTAAACTGTGCTGTACAAGTTTATTAACAATCTTTAATAAGTTTAGATTTTGGGAGCTGGCCACACCGATGTGTTAAATACAATAAACCCTTGAAGAAGGATATTTTATCTTTAACAAGGTCACTAGCAACGTGTAGAAGCAAGCTCTTAGGTCTCTGGTCACTTTACAGCCCCTCCGCCGAAGTTAACGGACAGAGTTAGCAAGAAGACATAAGAAAGTTAACCTGTCACAGTTCCCATCATTATTTAGCGTGCAATAGCTGATTAATTCATTTCTTTTAAAACCCATTGATTTTCTAGCTTGACTAGATAAGCGGCTGCTTCGTAAATTCAGTAGTTCTGTGGCACTCCATCTGAGTAATTCGCCATTGGTCTAAAAGTGATAAAGGTAAACGATAAATATCCCAAATAGAATTCTATGACGTTGAAAGAAATTAAGTATTTGGAATGTCGGAATAATGAAATTAGGTATTTTGCTTGGTAAAAGATCATCAAAAATATTGCGCCTTAATATCTTGTAAAAATTTCAAACAACGACGATACTTGATTTCGGAACTTGATAAATGTATCTGCTAGTAATTAGATCAGATTCAGCTAAACCCAGTAATCTACGCATTTCTGCACTGCTCGGCACGACCTTCATTTCTGGTTCATTCCTTTAATATATGCCTCCGTTTGATGATTCCGGTTTGTTGGTAGAAATTGCGCTTCCTGCCTGCCTTGAAGCAGTTTCACCCTTGTACAGGCTGCTAGCAGTTCAGGTTCTGGAACCGTTAGAGGCTACGGATGGAGTCTGTATGGCTGAGGTTCCATGTATTCTTTGCATGTCGTAAGTTCCGGGCGTGGTCTGGAAATTTCTAACTCCTTGGAATTTTGGAGATTTTTGGAAAGATTTGGAATTTGGAAATTTTTTGTAACTTCCAAATATTTATTCTTAATTCTGCCTTTCCATCTAGATCCTGATTCTCCAAATTTGTTAATTTTGCGTTCACCCGAATTTATTGTCTCAGTCAGAATCAGTCAAATTGAAGTATTCTATTAAGCCGAATAAGAAGAAACTTAAGTAACTTGAGGCTGGTAGCAATGGAACCTATTTTGAGAATAAGTTGCAATCATCTGCTGCCTCATGTGGTTTCGAAAAGGAGTGGATTTGTGCAATCTGAGTGGCTGTCAGCTAGCTTTTCCCAAACGGTAAAGAATGCTTCGTCGACTATTCATCAACCGATGGAACATTCGTTTGGTTTGGTCAGGGCACCGTTATATAATGCATAGAAGATAAGGCTCTAGTGACTTACTCTTAGCTAACATATTTACTTTAAAATTCAGAACTAGCGAACGGTATTAACGTGTTATGTTTACTCGCTAGAATGCAAGGACTTTCAACACAGGTCCATTCTAAATGCTTACTCTACCGTATTAGTTGTAAGACAAAAACACAAGAATGTGGCACACGTACAATTTCAGCTACTTTTTAAGCAATTTTGAAAACTTTAAGAAAACTACCAACAAATAGATCACCTTGTCAGTGTATAGCAGAAATTCTCTTGTCTGATCCTTTATTGTTTGTCTTGAAATGTTGCTCGAAAAGGTGGATAGTCGGGTGATGTTGACAGAATAACTTGTCCTCGAGCCGTCACTGGTACTGGTGGATTTTGAAGTAGTTTCTGTATTTGTTATAGCAGACGCAACCGTTGACGTGGTCAAATGCTGCTCCTTTAGTGTAGGTTCCGGCACATAAAAAGTTTCTGTTCTTGACATTACCAAGGGTTCTGACAGTGAAGCAGCTGCTATTGATCTTCTGTCTGTATGGGAAAAGGTATATGTTGTTGTGCCCAGCACTAAAGACGCCTTCCGCAGAGAATTTGACGAAGATTCTTGTGTTGTGGCAAATACCAACATCGACGTCATTGAAGTTAAAGCTGAATGTGATGTGATCATGAAGAAGGATGATAATGATAAAGAACTTGACATTGACACCAATAAATTGGATGACAATGTTGACAGTAAAGGATATGGTGATAAGATTGACGTCGTTGATAATAATGCGAAGGTTGCTGGCAATGACGTGTATGTTAACAAAGACGTTGTTCCTGTGGGAATTGGTGTCTCCAAAAAAACTGGCATTGTGGATGATCTTAACACAGTTGTGGCCGTCTTTAATAATACTGAGTCTAGCGAAATCGTGGATGCGGTCAATGTTGTAAGTTTGAGTAATGAAGTGGATGTAAGCTCGAAAATAGTAGAGGTCTGTGATATTTTTCTAGACATGATATACCTAGACGATGTTGTTGCCGTTATTGATAAAGTTATTGTTGATTCTGTTATGAATGTCATTGTCAATGATGATGTTGGTGTTTTTGATATAGTGGACTTTGTTGACAATAATACAAATGATGAGGCAATATATTGTGTTGGAGATGCTTCTGATGTAGAGGATTTTGTTGAAGATTCAGATGACCGTGGTGGTGCTGCTGATTTGAAATTCGACGGTAATGTGGATAACCTGAATAAACTTAGAGATGTTGATAAGGTTGCGCTGGCTGTTGTCAGTATTTTGAACGTTACTGCCGTTGTTGATGAAGTTGGAACTAAAGAAGCTGACGATGATATTTTGTATGTAACTAACGACGAGGACGAAGTTTTGACTGAGGACGGTAACAATGACAATTTCGATGCTAGTGACAATGTGGACGAAGTCAGAACTGTGGAGGGTGGCATTGACGTTTCTGTTGACGAGAGAGATCCTGAAATTGACGCTGTAGTACTAATTGTAGTAGCAGCAGTACCAGTAATAGTAGGAGTAGTTGACGTTAGCCCTTCACTTGTTGTTACAAAAATGGTGGTTGTTTCTGATGAAGACGTTTTGTTGGCTGTAGTTGTAGATATTTTAGGATTACTTGTAGTTGTAGTTTCAGTGTTAGTTGTAGTCGTTGTGGTCGGTATTTGAGAGATTGTTGTGGCAGTTTTTCTAGGTGTAGTAGTGGTTGTAGTTGTAGGACTCGTTGTAGTAGCAGTAGTAGTGATGGTGGTAATACTAGCAGTAGCAGCAGCAGCAGCAGCAGTTGAAGAAGTAGTAGTAATAGTAGTAGTAGTAGTAGTAGTAGTAGTAGTAGTAGTCGCAGTAATTGAAGCAGCTACTGTGGTGATTGATGTGGTAGTTGTCGTAGTAGCTACAGAAGCAGTGGTAGCAGTGATAGTTGTCGACGTTGGCTTTTCACTTGTTGTTTCAGAAAACGTGGTTGATTCTGATGACGACTTCTTGTTTGCTGTAGTCGTAGATGTCTTAGTCTCGCTTGTAGTTGTAGTTTCAGTATTAGTTGTAGGTGTCGTCTTGGGTTTTGGAGAGCTTGTAGTTGCAGTTGTAGTAGGTTTAGGTGTAGTTGCGGTTGTAGTTTTAGTTTTAATTGTAGTTAATCTTTGAGATGTCGGTAAAGTTGCACTGGCTCTTGTTAATATTTTGAATGTTACTAGCATTGTTGATGAAGTTGTAACTAAAGAAGCTGACGACGATGTTATGTATATTGTTATCGATGAGGACGAAGTTTTAACTAAGGCTGGTGACAATGACATATTCGGTGTTAGTGACAATGTGGACGAAGTCGGAACTATGGAGGGTGGCACTGACGCTTCTGTGGACGCGAGAGATCCTGAGCTTAACACTGTAGTACTAGCAGTAGTAGTACTTGCACTCTGGCGAGTAAACATAACACATTAATACTGTTCGCTAGTTTTGAATTTTAAAGTAAATATGTTAGCTAAGAGTAAGTAACTAGAGCTTTATCTTCCATGCATTATATAACGGTGCCCTGACCAAACCAGACGAATGTTCCATCGGTTGATGATACGCGGCTCTTACCGTTTGGGAAGAGCTAGCTGACAGCCACTCAGATTGCAGATGATGCACTCCTTTTCGAAACCACATGAGGCAGCAGATGATTGCAACTTATTCTCAAAATAGGTTCCATTGCTACCAGCCTCAAGTTACGTAAGTTTCTTCTTATTCGGCTTAATAGAATACTTCAATTTGACTGATTCTGACATGAGACAATAAATTCGGGTCGCAACGCAAAATGTCAACAAATGTTGGAGAATCAGGATCTAGATGGAAAGGCAGAATTAAGAATAAATATTTGGAAGTTACAAAAAATTTCCAAATTCCAAATCTTTCCAAAAATCTCCAAAATTCCAAGAAGTTAGAAATTTCCAGACCACGCCCGGAACCTACGACATGCAAAGAATACATGGAACCTCAGCCATACAGACTCCATCTAACGGTTCCAGAACCTGAATTGCTGGCAGCCTGTACAAGGGTGAAACCGCATCAAGGTAGGCAGAAAACGCAATTTCCACCAACAAACCGGAATCACCTAACGGAGGCAGATATTAAAGGAATGAACCAGGAATGAAGGCCGTGCCGGACAATGCACAATGCGTAGATTACTGGGTCTAGCCGAACCTGATCTAATTAATTACTAGCAAATACACTTATCAAGTTCCGAAATAAAGTGTCGTTGTAGTTTGCACTTTTTACAAGATATTAAGGCGCAACATTTTTGATAATCTTTTACCAAGCAAAATACGTAATTCCATTATCCCGACATTCCAAATACCTAATTTCTTTCAACGTCGTAGAGTTCTATTTGGGATATTTATCGTTTACCTTTATCACTTTTAGACCAACGGTGAATTACTTAGATGGAGTGCCACAGAACTACTGAATTTACGAAGCAGCCGCTTATCTAGTCAAGCTAGAAAATCAATGGGTTTTAAAAGAAATGAATTAATCAGCTATTGCACGTTAAATAATGATGGGAACTGTGACAGGTTAACTTTCTTATGTCATGTTGCTAACTCTGTCCGTTAACTTCTGGGGAAGAACTGTAAAGTGACCAGAGACCTAGGAGCTTGCTTCTACACGTCGCTACGCGACCTTGCTAAAGCTAAAATATCCTGCTTCAAGGACTTCTTGTATTTAACACATCGGTGTGGCCAGCTCCCAAGATCTAAACTTCGGAACTGACAATGGATTATTAGAAAACTTGTACAGCAGACAGTCTAATCAAATCAAGAAATTTTTGCTATAAATTTAAGTTGTTAGCGATAATGACATTCTGGTATTACGGCTTTTTACCATTGAAAGGTCCATGTTTGAATGATTTTGAAAAGTAGAAAGGGACTGATGCGATCTCGTAATGAAGTGAACAGCCCATAGCTTACCTTAGTTTGACCAATTTGTTTGTCTCTAGCAGGGCTAAATTCTGGTTTTGGGTATTGGATATTTGGGTATAAAACTGGAACGTTTGCTTGAACTTGCCTACTTTTTGTTAATAACCTTCATATTTATGCTTGAAAGTTAGTGCTTGCTTGTAATTACTTCAGCGTGCTTTTCTGTTGAAGTCAGACGTAATAAAAACGATGCTACGGCATTAGCACGTCAAATAGTAGGCGTCTGCTAAGGTGGTAGTCCTGCTCATAACACTCAAATTATCGATACGACAAACGTCAACTAGGTTGCCGAAGTCACAGTTTCACCAAGCCACAAGGAGATCGTATCCCGCATCCCATTGGCAGTGAATTGCATAAATTAATGTGCAGGCGCAAGTAACTAATCTGCCTTACAGCATAGCTAAGTGTAAGAAATTAATATAGATAATGGTATATGTGTTAGTTTGTTCGTTGGAGAATTTCAAGATTATCAGTACGGAAACTGCTATAGTTTTAATAATGGTTCATTCCTTCACTACAATGACCGGGCTGGCAGAGAGCAAGGTTCTTATAGTGCATCAATGTTTATAAATAAACCTATTGACACTAAAATAAATTTAATTGAAACACATTATTGCTGATATAGATTTAGACCAATAGACGTTGTAGAGATTTGGACTATACGATCTCTGAACAAACGATTTTAGTCACAGAAATGAACCTGTAGAAAGTACGCTCTGAGAGCGTGACTCCCGACAAGCGAATTTCTGGAAATTTCGAAGATTGCAAGAGTTCGACAGAGCGTGCGCATGCCAAGACACCTAACGTCAGATTACCCTCGCCTACAG
The DNA here is from genome assembly GCA_030248195.1 of Trissonchulus latispiculum. NCBI lineage: Eukaryota > Metazoa > Nematoda > Enoplea > Enoplida > Ironidae > Trissonchulus > Trissonchulus latispiculum. The sequence continues at coordinate 11,052 of JASAND010031887.1, read as the reverse complement.
TAAAAAGAGACGAGCCAATCTAAAATACGAGTTTACTTCACAAAAAATTACGACTTTACTAAACTTCTCAAAAATTACCAAGTTATTATAAACTAAACCAGGCACTCAATAAATCTTGATCACAAGCACCAGAACACAAATTTAAAACAAAACAAAACGAACAAACCCACGGAGAAAATCCCCGGCTACAGTAATCTAGCAGACTATAGGCGGACAGACAGACAAAATCAATGAGGCGTGCAGAGCTTGAAAAGAACCGCCTACTCTGACAAGAAGTTCACCCTCAACTGAAGTGCGCGCTCAAATTTGAATCAAAAGTGAGAATTAGCTAGCCCGACCTTGGACCTATACACAGAAGTAACAATTTTAGTTTGACCGTTCATGAATTTAGCATTGCATCTTTGAATTTTAATGAAAATATCGAAAATATGAATTTATCGTGAAGTTAGCCGTACACTTTATAATTTCAGATGAAAATAACTCTCGAACTGACTGAAATAATTCACAACGTTGCAGCTTTACTCACATCCAGTTTAGAGATAATGGAGGGAAGTTCGACAATGCGAATATTTGCTGGGCAGTTAAAGGGGTTGTAGTTTTAGAGTGTTTTCGTCATTCTACAAGCTCTGAATTGTTACATACTTTATTGTACAAATGGCATTTCAAAATTGAAGTCTTAGCTCAAACGATTATTGGTTAATTTCACTTCAGAGGTAAGGTTTGCATGAATTTTACATGGGAACCGGAAGCCAGTTATCATTTTTTGTGTGCGCCTAAGCATCTCCAGATGAAAGTTGAAGATTCTAGCCAACTCATTTATATTAACCTTTTTATAGCGGGACACGCCATATGACGGCCAATTATCTCTTCTTATATTACAGCCAAAACATTAAACTATGTCAGCGCAGAATTTAAACTTAAATTTAGGGCTTCAAAATTTTAAATTAATTTTTGAAAAATTAAAACGTGACACGCACAAAAATGTAGAGGACTAAAACACGTTGAACCCCATGCTTAGCTCCACATTCAGCTGAAATTATTCAACTATCGTATGGACTATGTAATACGTTAATTTTAAAACCCATTAAAATATTCCGTTTGGACAATAGAGTTTGCAAAAATTCAGCTACATCGGAGAGAGTTAAAAAATGACCCAAAATGGCTAACCTGTCGAAGTGTCGCATTGGTTCAATATTGGTAGTCACCGTGGCTGCTCATCTTAATACTGAATATATCCCCACATGTTCCCAAAGACAAAACAAAATATTAGAATTCGAAGTCATACTATGACAGAAATGGTCACAAAATTTGAATTTTCGGTGACGAGACCTCCAGATGGTGTAGATCGAAAACGGTATCGAAATGAAGGTTGACTAATGTGGCAACTTACTGCTGCTGGTTTGGTATTATTTCAGTGGTAATACAGCTTCCGGATACCTTCCATTCGTTCGCAATGCATAATTCAAGTCAAGTGCGAACTGAATTTTCAGCTAACTAAAATGTCAAACTTTAACTTCCACGTACTACATTTTAGGGTCACAGTTCTAATGATGAAAGTTGTTCAAATGCAATGGGTGATTTTAACGTATAATTTAATTTTAAATTTAATATTTTCCAGTAGATAACGTGTGAGAAATCATTAAATCTACGTGAAAATTGTGATAAGTAGCTATTTTGGGCACAATTGTCTGTTTCTGTGGTATGTTGTTCGATCTCGCTACTAGAAAATTGAATATTGTGATTATTTTCAAAAGATTTCTATTTATGCGTTGAATACCAGGATAGGCCGTTTCTGTATTTTTTGCGAATCGTGTTATTGAAACCAAAATGTATCGCTAAGTTAAAAAGCAACGATTTGCAATTTTTTGAATTTACAAAATTGCTAAAATTCCGTCACTGTATAAAATTATACTAGAAGGGATGGTCTAAATAGCATGTCCTAAACATGTGTCATAAGTTCTAGCGCTGTATGGTTTATGCAGTAAGAACTTTTTCAGCCACAAACCTTTAACCTAAACTTTTCTATTTCCTATGCTTCACAGAAGCCCAAGTCACTGTTAAACGGCTCTACAGTACGACAGAATCAAGTTTTGTCTTGTTTATGGCACCCATGGGTAGATGAAAATTGTTTGAAAATTGTCAAAACCGGGAGTGGTCGAAATATCGACCGAAAAGTATCTCATGAAGTAAGCAAGTAAGCGTTAGCTGCTGAGATATTGATTGCTTACTGATAGAAATACGATTAAATTAAATGTTTAGAATATGTGTGTTCAGGTCTTGCATTATAAATGTACAAGAAGCTTTGAATGAGCTAAGATAAACAAAATAGTTAGAATAGCAACAAACTGATTATTAAATGTATTGCTTAATTGTAGGTCTTCGTGCGCTGCTTCTGGTGAATCAGGAGGAGTACCTTGCACTCTCTGTCTCCGCTGGTGTTGTTCTTTCGCTTGTTCCTGTTCAGTCACTGACATTTTCTGACATTGATGGCTTTTTTGTTGCTGCAGGAATTTCTAACAGCTTTGCTGTATCTTATGTTCGTAAACTGATTGTTTGAGTTTTTCTATTATTTCTTTTACTTGAGTGGTTAGTAGGTTTGCTCAAGTTACCTTGGCTTAGGTTTGCTTTGATTACAGAAAATATTATTGAGTGAAAAATTTAAAGTATTTTTAACATGAAATACTTAACTCCTATTTCTGCTTATGAACCGGGCATGATGAAGCCTAAAATTAACCAGAGCTTCCCGATGAAACAAGGTTTTAATTTTCTGATTGTATCCGCGTTTCAGGCACGTACAACAAGAGTATCAAACAGGGATTCGTTCTGTGTGGGTTCTACCTATTCACCTACATACAGTGATTATTCTGGACCTTACAGATTTCAGGTCTGTGTCAGAAACGCCGAAAATTTGGTAAAGAAACGTTCACCACACCTACCTTAGCACTAGTCACAGTGAAGCATTAGGAGCATGATTTATTGGTCGGTTATATTATTTATGTATTGGTTATTTTACTCACTTTCATAATGTCCCACGAACCACCTAATAGTCTTTCTACCGAAGAGTGGAAGATCAACAAACCCTCACATGGTGAAAAATAAATTATTATTGTTTATAATGATTATTGTTTATTTTTCGACTGTGCGTCGAAAGTTGTCTACTCCTTAATAGTAATACTTTATCGTAGTGCTAATGTTTCTAGGCTTGTGAGAAGACAAGAGATTATCGCTATTTAGCCGAAAGTTGTAACTGCTCACATCCCGCGGGCCCAATTGTACGGAACATGAAGTACTGCTCATCGGATTTGCAATGTAGGTAAATAATATAGCGCTGTAGCACAACTACGTGAACTGAATAACAGGTCAATATGCGGTTCAACCGAAAGGGCACGTGAACTGAATGTTTTTGGTCTCAGGTGTTGAAGTGACAATTTTATTTCTTACCATGCATCCGACTTTTACATCCAGCTGAGTTTGTGGACACCAAAGTGTAGATCCCCGTCCATCACACGTTTTGCCTGCGTTGTATAAGGCGTAATAGTTAAGTGTTCTCAGTTTAGATACGAACGCCTTTTAGGATCTTGCGACTGGATCCTAGGTAGATCAGTTTGAAGAGTCTCAGAGCATTCCTTGTCTTTTTGGTCCTAGGTGCTTAAGGTGGTGGTATCCTTTTGTGCAGTGCTTTTGTCGTAATTTTTTTGAAACGCTGTAACTTTCGCAATTTTTAGAGTTGAAAAGAGCTTTATACATCGTTTTAAAGCTTATAATCTGTACATTCAGATGAGCTTACGAAACCAGCAAAATTAGCACAAAACTAGGAAAAATTTTCTGAGATATTGACTTCTAAACAGGCTAAATACATACCAAAAATTTTTGAACATGGATTTCTCAGAACTGTAGAATCGGCCAAACTTTTTTCTTATGTCACGATATGAAGGACATATGCGCCGAGGGACATTTTTTTGGATTTGGCTCAACAAGCCTCAATACTCCAGAAAATCCGGCAAATGTGCGGTGACACGAAATTTCGCGAATTGTATTCAATTTAATTCTCGCAACTGGCGAAGTTTTAGCTTAAACCAAGAAAAATGTCCCTCTGCAATAGTGCCAATTTTATCGAGCCAAAAATCAGGCGATTCCATATTGTTGTTTTTGAGAAATCGCTGTTTAAATCAAAATAATCGCAGTTTTTGCCAAAATGGTGTTTCGGCCAAATCTCTAGCTTAAAGCAACGAATCCCAGCTAATAGGCGCTGATAAAATAGGCAATTAGATCGCTTATCGATTGGGTATAAATAACCGAAAATTGTTCGTACGACTTAGCAATAATTTTGAAAAAACTGGGTTTTTTTCGAAAACAGCCGTTTTTTGACCCCAAAAATCGTTTTTGGCTTATTCTGACTTAACCACTAGAGATAGCTCAAAGGTTGTAAAAGCAAAACTGTTCGTTTTTGTACCCTCTTTCCATCCATAACAACCAATCTGATGTATCAACTACCTACTGAGAGTTTAATGCCAAAAACCGAAAATTTTCCATCTTTTCACCTAAAACTGTGGGACTGGTCCGAGAATGTTAATGAGCATCAAAATAGCATATTTGGAAAGTTTCATCTACTTTCATAAAGAATAGCCTTTAGGGTCAAATTTACACAAAAGGAAACCACCACCTTAAAGGGACTTCGTTTGTTATTTAAAGTATTGATGCACGATCGTTACAGGAAATGAATTTAGCATCAGTGTGTAAGCTAGATTACGTTGTAAAACCAGGAGCCAATGTTATCAACGTCTAAACGCTGGTCAGTCGGTTTAAATGTATTGGAGAGTAATTCCCAGGTTAGCGACTTATGCCTGGTATAGATGTTGGTAACATTATCCAATCCTGATGGAATTAAAATTTTTAGTTCATTGTTTGCACGAACATCAACTAAATTGGCATGCAACAGAGAAAGGCCTGTGTCCGGATAGTTGCGTGTAAGTGTTGATAGCAATGTATGGTTCATTATCTAAACATGACATTAGATTAAGCAAGGCATGAGCAATCCTATAACAACAGCTATATCCTTGTTAATACACAACTACGTAAACCGGTGACTTCTTTAGAATCTTTATTAATAGTGTAGTAACCTCCTAATCTAGCTTTGCAAAAGCTCAGTATTAACCTGCTCTATTTGCGGTCCGGTACAAAACCGGAAGTTAGATGCCGATCATGTAGCACTGCAACTCAATCTCATGTAATTATTATTCCGACACTAAATGAATAAAAGAATAAATCAATATGGCACTTTACTGGAAACTTACTGAGAACTAAAATGGAGATAAAGAAAACCACAGAGCTAATGCAATAAAAACAGTAACGGACACTACACTATGATAGGTGCACAGCTGATTAACTACACCCATTGATTAACATGAGTAATCGTCGTTGATCAAGGTTTTTACTCAAGAAATAACCAGCATCGGTGCCTGTTTGGTAAAACACAATTAGATATCACTCACGTTTGCGGCTGTGCAGACTCCTGCAATCCATGTGCATTCGGTGATACAAGATTTTACAAGTAAGCAGAACCAAGCCGGATATATAATTAATGCACAAAAATCAAGTTATGTTAAATTGGCAGCAGCGACAGCTCTTGTTGTACCTAAATATATAGCAAGTGTCATTTCTGCTAGTTTGTATTTGTTGCACATATTGTAGATATGTAGGTATTTTTATTTTAGGTTTGAAGAGTATTCTATAACTATGACTTCATCGTTATTCCCTTCTGCTAATTATTTGGTAGCGTTGTACATTTATTTATTTATTGTCTTTCTATGGTTCTTTATTGTCCACAACAAATCTAATCTAAAAATGTTTGATTAACATTTTAAATGTTAGTTTTTTAACAGGCCTGTGAACTAATTGGTGAGCCCAAATTTAGTATTTTACGCACACTTATCGAGCCAAGTCGACATGTATTTAGTGTATACGACAAAACCAAAACCACATTAACGGTTTACTACAATAGAACAACTCCACCAGCAAAACTTTCTTTAATAGAAATAATAGCAGTGCAATATAACGTTTGCCTATTGACGTGATAATTTTACTAATATCAACATTAAAAATCATAGAATCTTTCAGTTACCGTTGAATTACTCTAGCACGGAAGAAGCAGATCTCGAATACCTCAGGTAACGTTTGTTTGACTTTTACTTAGACACATTTATTGTGCGTTTCAGTCAATAGTAATAGACGACTGAAACCACAAAACATGCTAGATTTCTCACTTGAATTGCTCATTATTACTAGTTTAGCTTCAGATAAAACAGCATCATAGTGTTGCAGCATTGCGCAACCATAAACAAGTCGTTGCAAAAACGACTATAAAAATACATGCAGCGAGCGAAAGAGTGGAATTGGACAAGGAGCGATTTACGAGTGGTATACGCAGTTTCGGCTGAATTTCTTGTGACGTAAGATAATTGTTTCTGTTATTTTCAAGAAAATCCATGGCAATGATGGAAGTATACTTCACGAAAAGGGCAAACACCGTATTCAACGAAGTTTTGAAGTCAACGGTAATCTTCTGCTTAATACAACCCAAGAGTGCGTAACGAAAAGAGTTGAACAAACGTCACATTCTCGGTAATCAGATCACGAGCCATGCTTAGCGTGCTAACTCTCTCTCTGCTCCTCTCTCCGCAATTGCATACTCCGCGAAATCTCCTCACCAGCTATCAAACAATTGCAAAGTATCACTCATGTTTTTTGAAATCACTCTCTCTCTATCAAAAATGTGACCCATTCTTGTCAACTAAGCATTTGCTTACTGGGTACTGATTTGTTGGAGGAGGTACTGCTAGGTATCATACCGCTAGCTGTCTTCCCGAGCTGATGACAGAGAACGTAACACTTGTCACATTCCTATGTATTTATGTATCCTATGTATAGTTCACATTTAATATAAGAATACACTATTTCAGTCCTTTAGCGTGTATTCACGGATTTATACTCAAGCAGTGTGGGAAGCTCTGAGTGTGGGGCACAAGTGCGCGAGCACGATGGATTCCCATATGACCTGCGCAGTAGGGCGCATTGCTGAACAACGCTAAGGTGTGCTCCAAGCAACACACAACGATTAAGTCTATACTTAAATGATGAAACCTTACTCATTTATCGCAGCTAACAGTAAAGTCTGTTTCAATTTTCATTGGCAGCAACATCATTGCGTGCTGTGGCTGGGAAAACAATTCTTGGTGTACAATTGTGCTGTCTAGGTTGGAGCTTTGCTGTGCACAGTGTTGAGCATGCAGTCGACTGTTTGCTTCTGCAACTTAGACTAGGAACCAGGGCCGCGTTGCAAAAGATTCTTCTAAGCCTAGTAGCACTTCTATGTTCAGCTTAGGTGCTCACTTTGGAGGATCGGGTTTCTAAAGGTTCTCCTAAGCTAGGAGTGCTATCTACCACTCCGTACTTTACTCCTAATCTGCCTGAACTTAAACTAAAGCAACTAGACTTAGGAGAACTCTTTTGAAACGGATTTAGGAAGTCTCCTAACTCCCGTTTAAATAGCTCATACATAGGCGTCCTCCTAAGTAGCCTCCGGGGATACTTAGGAGAATCTTGCAACGCACCTTGCCCCCAGCGTGCAGCATGTGGATAACGATCGCTTCACCGTGCTTTGTCTGATTTATGAGCACAGTCTTTCTTTACACAGTAAAAGTGCAGAAGAGAGGTATAAGACAATATAGTTTCCGAAAGAAACACTATGGATGCTAAGATGAATGCATGATAATCTATATGCAGCATGTTTAACAATCAGCATTTTCGGTTTATTTAGAAATAAAAACTAATCACCATATTAAGTTACAGCTATACAGCTTATTACCAAATTATTAACTTCCTGTGGAGTACATATATACGAGCAATAGCTTCCTAACTACGGTCGTGTATAGACAACTTGAAGACTAGGCAGTGCTTCTGGTTTTAAATGCGTATTCTCACTCTGTCGACTTGCACCAACGGATTGCTGTTTGAGTGTCTGCAATGTCGTATATTTGCAACAAAGTGCCAGCTGATCCTAAAATCCATCTACCAACCGTTGTCCCACCCCATGTATAAGTTTAGTACACTTGTCCCTGCCTAACCCAACTACTTCTCACTTTAGTCCAATGTAAGCTTTAAGGCGTCCTGTTGAAAGAACCATCAACAAGGTAGATTACACTACCAGAGCGTTGTCTCGATAATTCTCGTCTGCAGATCGGAAAGTCAAGACATTTTCATCACAACAAAATTAAGCTCCACAGCAGTAATTTTACTGGCAACGTTAGTCGGAAATATTATATTTATTTATCATTTGTAATATTGTGAAATGCTTTCTATTTTTGCTTCAGATTCTTGATCTCGTAACCGATGTGGGTGCAATTCTGGGCATTAGCCTCGGAATGTCAGTTATCAGCGTTATAGAAATTTTCACCATGATTGTGACTAGATGCAATATTTCGTCGAAGCTGAAATATTGTTTCAAGAAAGCTTAGTTAAATATGACGCCGACTCAACTTAAGGAAACTCATAAATTTTAACGTTGTTTCATGGATAAGTATCTGGTCAAGATGCTCTATGAAAATAGTAAAAATGGGGAGCTGAGTAAATGGCTGTATGTAAATGGTTTTTTGCCAAAAAACCGGGAAAAACCGGATTCTGCGGGGGGGGGGTGAGAGACACCTCTGGGGGTAAGTTCCAGGTCGGGGGGGGGTGAAACCCCTCCCCCTCAAACCCTCCTCCCAAGCACATGTATGGAGTGGACGCTTTTCCGGATAAAAGAACATCAATTAGCAAATAGATACGTTCTGATTTTCTGTTAAATGACTCGTCGATTTATGCGTACTCGCTTGTTCGCATGATATTGGCTTCTCAGCTTTTAGTATAAAAAGTAATTATATCACGTGTCATTAAGGCATTTTAGCTTACATTCCTTCCTTCAATCTGTGTCAATTTTTGCCTTAGCTACCAGCAACCCAGATTAGTTGATTTCCACCAACCCAGATGCCTGGATTGTTGGTTGGTTGGTTGAGTTGCCTAGATCTACCGTTTAAGTAACTTTTTTAAATTTGTCCAACACCTATTAAACCTTAAATGCATAAAGTATATGTGATTACTGTCTGATTTACATGTGAAAATTGGTTTTACTTTTTCGAGGTTCTTTCTGCTGTCTTATCCGGTTCTGAAAAGCTTGCAAATGAACTGAATACTTATTTTATAAGTGGGAGGGGGAATAACGAGTTAACTTGGGGTAAACATAGAAAACACGGGAAATAAAGATTGTAAATTCCTACCAAACACAGCTTAACGGGGTTCGCGCTTTGCCAGAACCGGTTCTCGTGAATTCATTTCTAAAATCTTAATAACCTACCCGTTTCAAACTTGCAGGAGTTGTGCCTGATGGTAAATCCTAGCAATGTGCCGATTTTGAAAAGGCAACTGTATTGCTACGACTTCCACAGGTACACTTCAAATAAACACGTTGCAATACATTCTTCAGTTTTTAACTTTAAGGAAGCAGTTCCGAGTATTCTATGAATGCACAAAGTTAATGAAAACTAAATTTTACAGAATATACGTTTTGAATAAAAATTTGAACAGATTTGCTATGCGTACCAATACAAAGATCTAAAAGTATACTCATGCTTCGTTGCAAGATTAGGTACCATTCATGATAGTTTTGTACTTTCGCACTAGTCGCTTCGATTTTGCATTTTTACAATGCTTTCAATGACTGGCATTGCACAGTGTTTTCGGTATAGTCCTAGTGCATAATAGCAATCCATGGCACAGACTTATCCCTTTGAGCAAGGGACTAAGTACACAACGGTTCGCTTTTACCTCTAGCCAAACAAGCTATATATTCTTAACTGGTCGGCAAATGGGTGATGCGGTGAAAAGGTATCAACAGTCTGAACTTTGACGTAATGCCTGATGAAGGGCTAGCCGCCTTACACTGATGTAATCAACACTTGAGTTGTCAGTCCTAGCTTAGAATCCGGAGTTAAGCGTTGGCACCCTACTGGGGCAACCAATACAAAAGCAAACTTGAAAACCCAGTAGATTAGATTTAATTTTCGTGCGATATGCTTTTACGGCTGCAGTATTTGCGCAATACCAATGTCAACGTTATATAAAGCTCTCTGTATCTTTTGATGGAAACCACGTGCAGAACTGGTGGGTCTTTCAGGCTCATTTGTGCTGACCACAGTGCATTGAAATTTAGGATATGAAACTAAATAACATTTCTAAGCTGTCGTTTATCCAAGGGAATAGCTATGGAATCACCTGCTCAGAGTAGGCGAAATTATGTCAGAACACACCCTAAAAATGAAAGTTGATTAGATTCAGTTAATGTATCTTAAATTTGCATAATTTATTCAAAACTTTTTCCTGCTGCGCCTCAGCGCAGCAGGTCTTTTATGTTTGCTCAGCCATTTTGATCACATGCAGCACCATGCAAAACTTAGGGATTTGCATGATTGCATGTAGTCAATGCTTTAACATAGCTTGAGCATGATTTACACATAGTTTCTGATTTTGCAATTTATGAGAAAAGATGAGTCATTAAATAAACAAGTTATTCTAATTGTCTACAAGAATATATAGACGCTGCAAAAGAAAGTTCCAAATTTCAATTAGTTCAGCTACAGCAATGTCTGCTCTGCACTTCTGAAGGTTCAAAGTCAAGGTAACACTTTATTGTATCAAACTTTAGTTTTCTTTTTGAAAATGTGATGCTTGTTGTTTGCAACCGAAGCTTTCAAATGTAACAAATTTAGCGAATCTGCTTTCCTGCAACCCCGATAATGAGCAGTTGAATATTTAAATATCATAATAAATATAATTTTTCTGCGCAGCAGGTCTACATTTAACTGAAATGTAACTCAGACAACTATTATCCTTTTGCACACAATTTTGCTTGTATCCTGATAATGGCAGCTTCCCTTGGACAATTGGCACAGTGCATTTGAAAGTGCAGCTGTGTTTACAACAAATAATTTTTAGTTATAATTTAAATTAATGGTAGTAGTA
>JASAND010031885.1:0-55708 GCA_030248195.1 Trissonchulus latispiculum | reverse complement strand
TAATTTAAAATGAAAATGTAATGTAAAATATAATTAATTTAAAACGTAAAATACAAAATTTAATTTCGATCGCATTTTTAGGGGAAGTAGGATCCTACATAAACGTCTTCAGGAAATAACATCCACAATTTTTCTGCAGCTACAGAATGTGTTTTTAAATACTAATATTTGTTATTGTATTCTGTTTCGTTTCAGTTATTGATGTTTCAAAGAAAAACGTTCCACGATTTTTATGAAAATTTATAAGCTCTATTTCAGTCAGTAAACGCTTCATTTAAGAAATGAGCTGTAAAAATTATATGATAATTCAACAAATGATTTGGAAAAACAAAGAAGCGTTCATAGAAAAAACGCCTAAAAATGAAGAAAACAAAACTCAAATATAAGAAGAAATCAACACAACTGAACAAACCCCAAAATGCAAACCCGGGTTAAGGACTTAACCCACCTAGGTGAGGAGGGTTAAGTTTAGGCATGTTTAACCCCATTTTAACCCCGATTTCTAAATCCGGGTTTAATGATAGGATTGGGGTTAGCGCTAACCCCAAAATAACCTGTTAACCCCGATGTGAAACCCGGGTTAAGCAAACCCGGGTTAACCCAAGTTTTGATAGGATGGGGTTTAGGTTAATAACCCATTGTAAACCCAGGTTAGTGAGTTAACCCGGGTTAAGAACATTGATAGGACCGGCCCCAGGGGCGTATCCAGGATTTTGAAAAGGAGGGGGTTTTAACTAAAATTTACTGAAAAGGAGGGGGTTTTGACAAAAATTGCACTTTTTGTAATGGAGTTTTCATAAAAGTTAACTCAAAAGGAGGGGGTTTCAACCCCCAAAACCCTCCCCCTGGATACGCCCATGCAAGCCACTGTCGAAATTTTAGAGGGGTCCTCCAATGACCAAATTTGCCTGCCTCACCAAGAGCTTTCATTTGATACCGAGCATAGCCACTTTTGAAAATTTTGAATTTGCATTTCTCGCCGGTGCCACAGTCCGCTAGGGACACTTTAGAGGAGTCCTCCAATGACAAAAATTGCTCGCCTCACAAAGGAATTTCATTTCATACCAAACTTGGCCACTTTTAGCCGTTTTTGACCGGTCCGGACCCCTGGCCAGGGCGCCACAGACCGGTTGGGACATTTTAGCGGGGTCCTACAATGACAAAAATTGTTCGCCTCACGAAGGGCTTCCTGTTGATGCCAAACTTGGCCACTTTTGGAAAAATCTATTTTTGGCCATTTTGGACCGGTCCGGACCAGACATGTGAAGGAGGGTAAATTTGGAGGGGGGGGGGGGTGAAGGGCGGCCGGAGGCTGCCGAAAAACCGGATTTTTCCGGTTTTTTACCGGAAAAATCCGTATTCTGGGGGGGGGGGGTGAGGGACCCCCCTGGGGAGTGAGCTCAGGTCTGGGGGGGGGGGGTAAGCCCCCCCCCCCAAGCACACGTATGGTCCGGGCCCTGGTGAGGGCGCCACAGGCCGCTGGGTCCAGTTTGGACTTTTTGTTAGCAGTTAGCTAACGTTTTGGTCCCAAAAAGTGCTGAGGGGGTTCGGGGGGGGGGGTAGCCAAAAGTGGGGGGAGGCCGGAGGGAACTGGGAAAGTCAAAAAATCTGGGAGGGGGTAAAGTTGGTCGAAAATGTTTGTGGCGGGGGTACCCCCCCAACACCCCCTGGTAAGGCTATGATCCACCCACACCCATAGGTGTGGCTGGGCAAAAAATCTGGGGGGGGGGGGGGCCCCCCGGTGGGTGGGGACCCCCTAAATTTTCGATTTTATGCCATTTTTGGCCACTTTTTGGCCAAAAATCTGGGTGGGGGTCCCCAAAATTTGTTATTTTGGTGGGGGGGGTCCCCCCCGCCCCCGCCCCAACACATCTATGCCCCCCAGATTTTTGCTACCCCCCCCCGAGAGTTTTGGCCAAAAAGTGCCCAAAAATCTGGGGGGGGGGGGGGGTGGGGTAGCAAAAACCTGAAAATCTGGGGGGGGTTCGCCAAAATTTGTCATTTTGGTGGGGGGTCCCCAGGGTATTTTTAGGGATTTTTCCGGGAGGGGGGTTTGGGGTGGGAGTACAAGGTCCAAATTCGGCTCGGGGGACATAGGTGAACCAGGCTACAGTTTACCCCCTGTGAGACCCCCCCACGGAGAGGCCAGACCCCCTCCCCCCCTACCCGGCCTCAACTACTCCCCCCCAAGCCGAGCTCAAACCCCTCCCCTCCCCCCCTAAAACTGGGTCCAAACCAAGTAAAAAATGCAAAATTTTTGAAAAAATTTTTTGCAATTTCTGAAAATTTTTGAAAAAAATTCGCAAAAATGGATGTGAATCAGCTATAAACAGCTAAAGATGGTTATTTATGGCAATTAAAAGGTAATATACGTTATTATAATTCACAATCTGGCCTAATTTAGTAGGGATCGACCGGAACTCCAAAAAACCGGAACCGGAATTGGCTTTAAAAAACCGGAACCGGTACCGGAACCAGCTCTTTAACACTACAAAAATCGAAAATTTTTTCTGACGTTTTGAACAATTTTTGCACAATTTTTCGCTTTTTTATAGTTACTAGAACATTGTAATAATGTTTGCTTTATATTTTATATAGTTATTTCAATGCAGGAACATGAAATTTGCGATTTATTAAGAGATTTTTGTCTTATAGCACAGTTAAACTTTACTACATTATAGCTTTAAAATTAAAATTTAAAATTAATTATACACGGTATGAATATGCTATATTTATATTATTCGAGCACATTTTCGATGAATAAACGGCATCTATATTTTTACATTCTATATATATATACGAATTTCGGTGAATAATTTAATCGAATGCAAGTTGACTTAAAGGACAATTTTAAAATTCCTGCATTTATGCAAGTATCCAATTCGTTAGGTGTAATGCTAAGGTATCCTAGGTCTTTTAGTTAGCTTCATCAGGATTTTTAAATTTTAAATGACGTTTCTTCAAAAGATTTTTAAAAACCATTGCTATTTGTTCCATCCATAATTTTTTAGTAATTCTGTTGATCTGCGCACTGGATTAATTACTAAACAAAGAGCAACAAACTTACGTAGTCCATATTTAAAGTCCAGTCTCGATTTAAACAATTAAAAAGATTAAATTTAAGCTAAAACTGACATTTGATTATACAACAGCGCACTCTATAATTTTGAAATAGCATAGGTCGACGGTAAGGCTTCAATAATTTCAATTCAGCATTAGGTATATATACTTAAATTTAAAAGTTTCAGCGGTCTTGTGCTAATCTAATCTGAGTTATAAAGTATTATTTTTGTTTTATAATATATATGTTAATATTCATAACAACGATACATTAGACATTATTATTACAAATTCGAAACATTCTAAGTATATATATATATAATGCAATAGCGCCGCAGGCGAAAATTTTTGAATAAATCATACTCTGGTTATAAGAGAATCGCAGTTTTTCAAAAAGTTTTAAAGAAGTTTGATAAAATTTTTGAAAATGTTAATAAAATTTTGCTTTTGATAATAGGCTAAAGTTGGTTCCGGTTCCGGTACGTTTTCAAAAACTGGAACCGGAACCGGAACCAAAAAGTACCGGAACCGGAACCGGAATTCCGGTCGATCCCTATAATTTAGGCATATTTTAGCACAAATTTGTCAATTTTCAAGCCCTATTTTCGCATACGAAAGCTATTGACAGAAGCTTTTGAGTGCGTTTTATGTACTGTACATCGAAAAAGGACCATTTTAATTTTTAAGCTAAAAAACTTGAGTATATACAGTTTAGGGGGGGTCTCCCCCCCTCCCAAATTTCGGATTTTGGTGGGGTCCCCCGAGCCAAATTTGGACCTTCTACTCCCCCCCAACCCAAACAGGTGGTACACCTATGTCGGGGGACCCCACCCAAATCCGAAATTTGGGCGGGAGGACCCCCCCTAAACTGTACCCAAGTTTTTTTAGCTCAAAATGCTCCTTTTTCAATATACAATGCACTGTACTCAAAAGCTTCTGTCAATAGTTTTCGTATGCGAAAAAAGCGCTTGAAAATCGATAAATTTGTGCTAAAATATGATTAAATTCGCCCGGATTGTGGTTAATAATTGCGTATACTACGTTTCAATTGCTGTAAATAACCATTTTTAGCTGTTTATAGCTGATTTATAGCCATTGTTTCGAATTTTTTCAAAAATTTTCGGAAATTGCAAAAAATTTTGCATTTTTTACTTGGTTTGGACCCAATTTTAGGTGGGAGGGGAGAGGGGTTTGAGCTCGGCTTGGGGGGGAAGTAGTTGAGGTCGGGTAGGGGGGGAGGGGGGTCTGGCCTCTCCGTGGGGTGCCTCTCAGGCATAGTTTCCTTTGGGGGGGGGGGGGGGGGGGGGGGGGGTATCCCCCCCAAAATTTTTGACCAAATTTACCCCCCCCCCCCCAGATTTTTTGACTTACCCTCCCCCAACTTTTGGCTACCCCCCCCCCGAACCCCCCCCAACGATTTTTGGACCCAAAAAGTTAGCTAAATTTGGTCGAAAAATGGTCATTTTTGAAAAATTTTTCTAAAATTTTGACCTAAAATCGCTTTAAAACGGTGCAAAAACACCTAAAACGTTAAGAACAAGCCTTATTTTGATGAAAAAAGGGCTAAATTACAGAAAATTTTGCATTTTTGGCCATTTTTCGAAATTTCTGAGGTCCGAATTCTGGGGGGGGGGGCGGTTCGGGGGGGTACCCCCATCACATTTCGGAGGTCGGCCAAGATTTACCCCCCCCCCCCAGACCCAAAGTTCCAGGGAAACTATGCTCACAGGGGGTAAACTGTAGCCTGGTATATACACCTATGCCCCCCGGGTGGGGGGGGGGAAAGATTTTTTGCAAAAATGAGCCAAAAAATTGTATTTTTTGGCGTATTTTGCATGGTGAGACACAAAAAGTTCTCAAAAATGCCAGAATTTAAGGTATAAATAGCCATTTTTACGAAAAATTTTTGAAAATTTGACCATTGTTGGAAAAAATGTAGACCTCATTAAGGGGGCAGACCAAAATCCCGGGGGGGCCTGTAAAAAAATACCCTGGTCGCCCCGCCCCCACTAGAGACCGTCACGGGCCTGAATTTTCAGGACCGGCCCGGCCCGGCCCGTAAAAAGTTCTGCTCGGCCCGGCCCGGCCCGTTCAAAAAATTTTCAACTTCGGCCCGGCCCGGCCCGCTCCAAGTCAGGCCCGGCCCGGCCCGGCCCGTAAGATAAAAAGTCAAGCCCGGCCCGAGCCCGTTGCTAAAATTTTGCATTTGCCAGAAACATTGTTCAAAATTTCAAAAATTGTTTGTCATGGCAGAGAAAATTTTTAGTCACTTTTCCCAGTAGATGTTTATTTAGAGCTGTACAGTACAGTCAATGCTCAGAGAATTAATAGCTCCTCAATTTCGTTGATGCAAGTCAGCAAGGCACAAACTACATATCAAGAGAACTCTTGCCAAATATTAAAAATAAACATTATATTTCAAATCCTAATGGACGAGCAAAAGATATATAAAGATTAAAAAATTTAAACGCACAAGTAAGCTAACTGTACATGGGCAAGATCTAAAAAGGGCTTGAAGAACTGAAAAATAATTAGATCGAAATAAATAGCCTAAGAGGTACCAAAATTCATTTTGGAAGCGACTAAAATTTCCATAAAAAATTCCAAAAATTGGGAAATAAAACTCATACAAATCAGACAAAACATTGTGTATAACTGAAAAGAATAGGCCCGGCCCGAAGCCCGGCCCGCTCCAGCACTCGGCCCGGCCCGGCCCGGCCCGGCCCGGCCCGCACCCAATTTTTTCCTCCCTCGGCCCGGCCCGTTCTACCTTAGGCCCGGCCCGGCCCGGCCCGCGGGTCGAGCGGGCCGGGCGGGCCGGGCCGGGCCTGCGGGCCTGAGTGAAGGTCTCTACACCCCACTCACTCCTCCCCCTAAGTCCCTAACACATCTAAGTCCACACCATAGTTTCCCTGGAACTTTGGGTCTGGGGGGGGGGGTAAATCTTGGCCGACCTCCAAAATGTGATGGGGGGTACCCATAGTTTCCCTGGAACTTTGGGTCTGGGGGGGGGTAAATCATGGCCGACCTCCGAAATGTGATGGGGGGTTCCCCCCCCACCCCCCCCCCCCAGGTACACCTATGGGGGTACCCCCCCCACCCCCCCCCCCCCCAGAATTCGGACCTCAGAAATTTCGAAAAATGGCCAAAAAATGCAAAATTTTCTGTAATTTAGCCCTTTTTTCATCAAAATAAGGCTTGTTCTTAACGTTTTAGGCGCTTTTGCACCGTTTTAAAGCGATTTTAGGTCTAAATTTTAGAAAAATTTTTCAAAAAATGACCATTATTCGACCAAATTTAGCTAACTTTTTGGGTCCAAAAATCGTTGGGGGGGGGTTCGGGGGGGTAGCCAAAAGTTGGGGGAGGGTAAGTAAAAAATCTGGGGGGGGGGTAAATTTGGTCAAAAATTTTGGGGGGGGGATACCCCCCCCAACCCCCCCAGCCCCAACCCCCCCCCCTCCCCCCAGCCCCCCCCAAAGGAAACTATGGTCCACACCTCCCCCTCCCCCACCGACGGCAGCAGGAAATCTTTGTCAGCAAGCTTAACCATAATCTTAAAACTGTCACGTACATAGGTGTAACGGAGATTTGGGGTGGGGGAGGCTCCCCCCCCAACATTTTCTGGGGGGGGCCCCCTCTGGCGACCCCCCCCAACCCCCCCCCAGGACCCCCCCCCCAACCCTCACCCAAAAAAATTTTTCATTTTTTATGCCAAAAATCGCATTTTCAGTCATTTCTAATGATAAAAAACATCTAACCATAAAGTAATTTTAACATTAGACAGTGGTTTTAAACTCAAAAACTTGATTGCCAACATGTTTCCAAGTCCAAAATAAGGACAATATTGAGTCATAAGATCCATAATACAGTTAAAAACGTGTATTTCTCATAATAATACACAGTTTAAGCCAAAAATTTGGACATTTTTGAAAATTTTTTCAAAATTTACCCTAAAAATACCCAATTTTAGGCCATTTTTCGCGCCTTCGGCGCGACTACCCCCCCCCCCCCCCGGTTGGGGGGGGACGTCCCCCCCCAAAAAGTTTTGGGGGAGGGTTGAAAAAAGGCTTGGGGGGCTACCCCCCCAACCCCCCCCCCCCACCTTACACCTATGGTCACGTATCTAAAATCTAACATAAAACAGCATGTTAATACATATCTAACCATATACATATCCGAAAAATTACGAACATAGTCTTGGAAAAACGTAATCTGCTAAAATTAGAAAAATGTAAATTTCAGAGATTTGATCCACTACTTCAGACTGTCATTAAATTTTAGTCTCAAGTCGGCCCGTTTTGGATGGGCGTAAGGAACAAAGGTATTAACCAATTCAAGTATTGTAAACTTAGCCTTGCTTAAAATTCCCGTTCATAATGTTCATAATTTTGCTGTCGTCGCAAATAAGAATCAGTTTCGAGCTGGCAAGAATCCTATTTTATTATATACAACCAACATATTGCGTAAGAAGCGACCATGCTTTGGTGCGGAAGAGCGGAAGAACTGGGAAGGCAGAAGAATCAAATTAGAGGAGGAGAGAAAGGTTTTAACATTTAACTTTGAAAGTTATGTCTTCTGTTGGCTTGAGTCATCAACGAGTGTTGATATCCGACAGAAACTACAGTCATATATATTTTCATTGGATAATTATGGTTTAATCAAGAAATCATCAAAATGATGCTTGCCTTTTTATCATCATTAAGTTCTGTTTTCTTCATCACATGGCAGGTTCTTGGGTTGGTTCTTTGGTTCTTAGCTTTTCGATGAGATTTAAACAATTTTATGAGGGTTTGTCCTAACATTAAGAAACATTGATAATTCTTTCACAGTTTTGATAATTCTTCCACAGTTTCAGCCAGAAATTAGTAAAAAGTGTGATCAAATTTTAAAGAAATTTTTGAAAAGGTAGCAAAAAGAGTGCAATTTTTGACAAAAATGGCTAAGGATCTACCGTTATTTTCTTCTGGACTCGAGGGTCTACCTTTTTTCTTTACGCCGTGGGGTATATCCGTTTTAGCCTGTTTTCTGCCCTCCTCATGTTGTCCAATGATTGTAGGAGACGGTTTAATATTCTTATAACTCTCTAAAACAACGATTACATATACAAAATTATCCATCAAAGACAACCGGTATAAAAACTAGCGCCAGTAGACAGTGAACAACAAAGTTACGCTCAATACATTGATGGCTATTTTATGCAAACCTAGTTACAACAGAGCTAATGCAGTGGTAAGACATGCCAAATTGTAAAAGTGTAGATGGTTTATTTTAATGCTATGCTTAAAGTGGTGATTCCCTTTGGTCACATAGAGTTTGCACCATTATTACTCATTCATTACTTGGAGTTAAGAAGCCATTTTTACAAGAAAATGTAGCTTGACATGTTCTCTTTTTAATGCATACCATTGTGAAATATTCGTTGAATTCACGAAATTCTTTCGTGAACTTTTGACAAATGGTCAAACTTTTCCGGAGTTAGCTATTTTTGTAGTTTATAAAGATGGCGTCGTTTAGGACAGATACACATATTCAGTCTTGGCTTGGTTGTGTTTGGTGTAAGTTGGTGGGTATTGAGTCCTTTGTCTTGTGGCAACTGAGACATATAAATAATTTACGTGTAATTTTGTGCTTATTTGGTTTTATAACCTGATTCAGAGTTTTGTGAATTTGTGAAAATGTCTGATTTGAAGTTCGGTTAATTACAGATTAAAGTGTCGTGTTCTATTTCCCTAGTCTGGATTTAGGGTTTTAACGAGAGTGGCACGAGGAGGTTAGTTTAGGCATACACTAGCACTACCGATTGTGAATCTGCAGAAATTAGTCGAGTTCGTTTATTTAATAATACATAGTACTAACAATACTTTTTACACCATGAAACTAATGTTGCTTTTCTAAAATATTTTAACACATTTTAGAAGAAGCATAATTTTCCAGAATTTTGCAGACTCAAATAAATTTTTGTCGCGAGACATCGGTTATATCATTCGATACCTCCATCAAATAGCTGGGGACGATTTTTTATTTATTGTGAAATCGCTCTTCGTTAAAGAGAAATAAGCTGAAATGTGTGCGTAACTGTAGTGGGGGTAGTAGTTTAACCTACGTACTAACACCGTTACCACGCCCTGACGTAGCGGACGCGGAGACCGTGGCACAGATGGATAACTGACCGACTACAGGAGACGGTCGGGACAGCCTCGCCAGACAATACACGCAGTAGATAATCCGATCCTAAGGGCGAGATGACTCGCACTCTCACTCACTCAAGATGTAACTACCTACCTAGCAGGAGCTCAGAAAGACTCAAACCTAACTAAATACACTTTAATAAGAACGAAACAACAAGTTATAGTTAATAACAATACAATAATAATATTGGGTTGAACCCTCAGTCACACAAACACACAATAAACAAAGACTTACAGTTACAGCGGGCTGACGGGGGTCAGCCAACGTACCAATGCTCTGGGGAGAGCTGAGGGAGACACAAATATATACAGGGCGTAATATGCAGCAATACAGGGGGAGAATAGCGTTATAAGAGCAAGCGCTCGCAGTGACAGAATAATACAAGAATGAATAGGGGAGCGAGTGTTGGGTTGGACCCTCCCACGAGCGCCCCCTAGTGAGAATTTGCCCCCAATCACGTAGCTCCCAAAGTCACGAGGGGGGGAACCCACCCAATCCCACGCATACACGTTGGGGGAGCTACGTGACTTGTAAACGTGTCCCAGCCCACATTGATGATGTTATAGGAAGCCAAGCGGGTAGCTAGCCTAGCTACAACCGCCAGCAACGGAAAGGTTGACCATTCCAACCTTGATCCGTTACATAACCTGTATTTTGCCTACTTTTTCCAAATTTGTCAAGCGATTACTTTAGCTAGAAAGCAGCAATCGGGGCAACTAAAAAATCGTCCCTGGGTATATTTGTGAAGAGCACATTTGTTCAGTAGCAGGCTTCCAGCTTGCATGGTGAATGCTCCACAATCTTTGGAAAAAATTGGTCGTGTTTTTGCAAAAACTACATTTTTTAGGAAAACAGCCTACAGGATAGCAGTTGGAAGACGATCATCCATCGGATAATTTTGTCCCTGTGAGACCTTCAGATCGACGCCATTAGTTTGATTTTACGGCTTGCTTAGTTCAAGAAATGTTGGATTATTTGATTTCTGCAAAAACTGCCAAACGTTCAGAAATTTGGAAAAACCACTTTGATCGGAAATCTCGAATTTTTGAATCGGGACTGCGCGGAGGGTGTTAGAACGCTAAAAGAACTTATTTCGGAAAGTTTCATCAAATTTCATCCTGATTTACGCCGCCAAATAACAATATGTGCCCAAAAGGAATAACCACCTTCAATAATAAGTTAAAGCTTCTTTATATCGAAGAATTTTCCGTCATTGTTTGTTTCAAATAAAAAGACTGACGATGGGTGGAAAAAGTTATGTTCAAGCTAAACCGTTTGGAGTCGTTACTTCCCTAATGACGATGTTGACCACTTTTGCCGGCGGCGGTTTTCGTCGTATGATGGTGGTCGGCTCAGTTACCATCAGCTTAACAACATTTCCAAAAGCTCGTCTGATGGTTTTGGACAGAGCCAGATAAATATAGAAGTTAGTGCAGTGCGCGATATGATTAGAGAGTACCACAAAAAGCACCAACCATTCACGGATTCTGGCCGCATAAAGGTTGTACTCGGCTTCTGTGTACTTCAACCGAACTACGGCATCCAGTCCCAGGGTTATTGTAATGTTTCGAACAATTACAAAAAGCAATAGGTTTAAGGTCATGGGTGTAGCCAACGCAAGTTGTAAACCGCAAAGCAAAGCGTCCTGTCTCCATTTGGTCTCTTCTTGTTTCGTTAGTTTCAGGAAAACTCGATTCTTTCGATAGAATCCTGCTACAATCCCCAAAGTAAGCAGAAATACCGTCAGCCCTTTACACATTTCAAACGTATAGACCGATTTTAGGAATGCATTCATGGCTGCAGATTTTCCTATGTCTGTGGCATTTGTGATGTAGCGTTCCTTGTAGTCTGAATAAAGTACATACTTATTTAGAGATTCAGGTATGTAGCAGAGCGCGAACAGGGTGGCAATTCCCACGCCGGTTCGAGCAACGATAACTCGACTGATTTTTGGGAAAAGGGACGGTATCCATAGTGCAATAAATCTTTCAACTGACACAATCAGTGTGATCATATCAGCCACCATTGCGGCCGAATTGGCCACATTTAGTCCCAGATGAGTTCCTATCAACATCCACAGGTGGCTTTTGGTGTGCCACACAACCAGCTTGCGAAGACCAATTTCAATACAGGCGCTCATATGGAATAGTTCCGCAACAGCAAGGGCTCGATGATAGATAAAACTGACAATCTTAAATTCGCTTTGACTCAGTACCAACAGTAGCAGAATATAACCAATTAAACCGAAAGATCCATTTACGATGTTGGCGACGCCCTTAAAGCATTCAATTCGCCATTCAAACAGTAGATAAGATCGATATTTCAGTTCGTAATCTTCGATTTCTTCAACCTCCCAGTCCGTGTGATTGGTCTCATTAAAGTCAATCAATTCTTTAATCAGGCTGACGTTGAAGTCCATGTTTTCAATCTAAGCTATAAAGATTAGAATTAATTGACATGAATTAAAAATGAAGATGGTAATGAGACACGTGCTGAAGGAAAATTTGGGAAGGAGGTAGAAAAATCGGATTATACCGATTTTTGACCGGAATTCCCCAAAGTTAGTCAGCTTAGTCAGGCACGTATTGTTCGAAACCTCCAAAATTCTGCTCAAACAGGATTCTTAATATTTGCTGAAAACTAATTCAGTATAACGTTCTAAAATTATTGAATTCATATCTGAAATGAATTTTGGTTTATGGTCACTATGATTTCTGCTCGAATAAACTGTGAATCAACAGATATTATTATCAAAAAATATTATTTAGCTAAGCCAAGTTTCTGTCTTTCTCAAACTTTTTACAAGGTTTAGAGCCCAAATTATTTCATCCCGTTGTATAGCATACTATAGCACAGTATAATGCTTTCAGGGTTTTAAAACTGCGATAAAGCATACGTAACGTTTGCTGTCATCCCAAGCTAACACTGATGGTTGCAGAAAGTCTCAACTTCTAAAATTCCCGTGAAAACAGTGATTATCACTAATTAGCTAATGAGGGACCGAATTCACGTGCCTACAGAAAAGGGGTGTGACTTAACTCACTAACGAACTGGCAAACAAACAGAAAGAGAATCTGAATATAGCAGATTAAACTATCACTGGAGCGTTGCGAAGCCCTTTGCGCTTGGCTAATTTGGCTTAAAATATTCAGATCACAAAATATGGCAATTTTTACTTAATTTATCCGACTAATTATCAACTATTTTGTCTTCAAAATGGAAAACACAAGGCATTGCCAAGAATCCCTATATTACCGAAATTCCTGTCTAAAATGAACAAGAAGCCCAAACCATACATTATCACAAGATCGGGTAGTGCGTGAATTTGTCCTAGAAAATTTTGAGGGTGCTTGCACCTTGGACTGAAATTTACAAGGAAGCTTGCATCTGAAATAAGTAATGGAATGACTTAGATTTTGTGCTCAAAGGTGGTTAAAAAGTTAGTTTTTAATTGGTCATCGTCCCAAAAGAAGTTTCTATCGAAAATGGAACCTAAAGATCTTGCTTATTTTAAGTTTTAGTTTTGGTATTGTGTCCAAGCCATAATTAATTGTAATTGTATGATTGTTAAAATCAG
This sequence comes from Trissonchulus latispiculum, assembly GCA_030248195.1. Classification (NCBI taxonomy): domain Eukaryota; kingdom Metazoa; phylum Nematoda; class Enoplea; order Enoplida; family Ironidae; genus Trissonchulus; species Trissonchulus latispiculum. The sequence continues at coordinate 42,882 of JASAND010031885.1, read as the reverse complement.
AGTTGCCAGCCCCAATTGAGCATTTAATTGGCCTTACCGGAAGAAAAGTTTAGAATTATCCTATTACTAACATAAGAGAAGGGCACTTACAAGCTTGGTTAGGATTGATTAGCCCAAAATAATGATCTATTATACTTAAGGTAATGATTATAATAATGATAAGGTCTATTCCAAAATCTCCCTTTCTGAAAGGACAGGTGTCCTTTCCCTCAGTGACCCGGGTGCGGTCACTTTCCCCTTCATCGCTAGAGATTGATAAGAAAAGGAGAATCATAAAAATCCAGGAATTCCAGTGTTGGTGTAAAAACCGAATATGTATAATTAGCACGGGAAGGATTCAGTCTTTCTAGTTAAAAAAGAATGTAATAATCCTTGTCAGCAGTGTCTAAAGTATTTCTCATTGTTTAATAACATATATTAGAAGATGGTTTAGCGAAATAATCACACGATTGTGCCGTACGTAAGAAATTAACTATAATAAGTACGTAAGTGTGTAAATTTGCAACAATTTATGTTTTACAATGTTCTAAGACTTTAAATTGTTATTAATAATGTTAATTAGTATTAGTTAGGCTTATTATATGTTAATTAGCTAATTATTACGTAAGGAACGAATTTTTGGTTGATGACACAACTTAGGCTCATTTGAAAGAGAAATTTCCCCCATTTCCAAAAATGCAATCCCCACGTTCTAACTCCCAAAATTGAGTGAGTTATAAGTGAAAATGTTTTAGTAAGATTAGCTTTTGTTTCGTAATCTTACTTTACTGAAAAGGAAAGTCCTAAAAGTGGACTTTTAAAAAACCTTTATACTAACTTTCCTTCTCCCCTTCTTTCATTCATTCTTTGTCTGGGAGGTTGTCTACCTCCCAGACCACACGGCAGTCAGGTGCACTGCCATTCTTCTCTTCTCCTACGTACTAGAGGCTTGTCCTCAGGTGAACTTTTGTTGGGCCTAGTCCAACAAAAGGAGGACAACAAAAGTTCGCCTCTTGGAGGAAAATAAGACACAAATTTTAACACATAGGTAAAGTTCGGAGGGGGCTTAATTAAATTCCCCCTAAATAAAATTAATGCAGAAATTAACTAAACATGCCTAGTCAAGTACGTAGAATATCAAAATTCCCGTCTTAAGTCTTTGAAACTTACGTAGATTGCGTAAAAGTTGGAAATAAGGGTCAAAATTTGCAATATTTCCCCTTTGGTTACGTTTACATGTTAACCAAAGTTTCGCAAAGTTTTGCAGAATTTCAGCACCCCGATATCCATCAAAAATGGGTCAGTTGGGGAGCAATATTTCCTAAATCTCATTAATTTCAGCTTTTAATGGCCCAGCTGGCTCAACCAGCCGCTGGAGCTCTGTGCAAAACATAGCAAGCTTCTAGAAAGTTCTAGAACTTTCTAGAAGCTTTAGTCTAAAATAAAAGAGAAATTCCGCCCCCAGTTCGCTAATGACCTGTCACCGAGCTGTCAGCGAAACTGTCAGCTCGGTCCCCAAAATTTTCAACTCTTTCAGTGTTCGTTTAGCAGCGGCTGAAAGCAGTCGCTTTTCTTTCCCCTTTCCCCCGTCGTGTATTGTTTCTCGGACCACTGGTGTGGTACGGGAATATAGCAATACACGTCCCCCTTTAGGACGCTTTTTTAGGGACCTTTCTGACCCATAGGCCAGAAAGGAAGATTAAGAAAACACACGAATACTACAAATTAAGGAGCCACATGGGTCTCTTATGCCCGGCTCAGGATCTGCAACCTAGGATAAAATATTAGGGTTTTTTGGCCATTTGGCCCCTTTTTTTCTGTATTTTTCGGCCTTCGGGCCTTATTTTTTATATGGTATTTTGGGGCCTTCATGGCCAACTTTTATGGAATTTTTGGGCCAGTGAGCCCCGATTTTTATGGTAACATTTTGGGCCTAAGGCCAATTTTTAGTTCCATAGCATGTTGGGCCTCCGGGCCAGTTTTATTTTACCTTTTATTTTATTATTTGATTAATTCAAAAATTACGGGACGGCTCATGTAAACCCCTCCTGTGCGATGGAGGTCTTGAGACGTGTCCATTTTTCTCTTCTTTTACTTTTCTCGTTTTAATTCCATTTTACCACCAAGCCACGGCCTTTATGGCCTAAAATATTCTCTTTATTTGTCACTTTTGGGGTTATTTTTTGTAGTTTTCATGGGATTATGAGTGGGACCCCAAACCCCTAATTCTGAGTTAGAGAGCCCCTTAATTACGGCTCTGAAAATTAATAAGCTAGTTAGAAGAATTATTTCCCCACAGCCAGCAACTAGGAGTTGCCGGCCATGTTTTCACAAAAGGCCTGTAATGTCTTAAAATTTCCATAGTCTGTATTATGTTTTATTTTAGCGTTAGGTCGGCATTAAAATCATTAGGTATTAAAATTATAGGGTGTTTTAAAAGCCATTTCTTAAAACATGAGTCGTTTCACTTTTAATTCAATTAATTATCACGCAGTCGTTCAAGAGGAATGGCCGGCTTCCTCAGTTTTTGTAGTATTAATTAATTTTGTATTTGATTAGTCGACTGTTCTTTGTTGTTAGTAACAATTGCTTAGCAATTATTACTCACTGGCTTTCACCAATATTTAAGTCAAACCTTTTCCAAACTTGTGAAGTTTAAGCTTTTTCCCATAAAATTTCTTTTATAAGCAATTCTAAGGAATTGCAAAAGCCATAAAACTCGCGCACAACAAAGTTCAAAGTTTACAAACTTCTTACACATATGAGCCTAAGTTTAGTTTATTAGTTAGTCTAAGTAGCTAGATGGTTATTAATATAATTGTTTTGTATAATTAAAGTGTGAATGTCTTGTATGACTGAAGTGTGAATGTTTTGTAAGTCTGAAATGTGAATGTTTTGCAAGAAAGAAGCCTGAATGTGTTATAAAATTTAGATGTGAATGGGTCCCCAAAAAGTACCTAAGGTGGTTATTCGGGTAAACTCCTCATGGAGCGTGAGGTTCCGAAATTAACCAAGTTTCAAGGATGTTTGGCTGAATGGTTGTAGAATGTTCTGATTTGCATGTATGCGGAATGAGTGTTTTCGGATAATTGCGGTGGCAACTCACGGAAACTCCCCTTGTACGATAGGGGTTGTGAGAATTGTCAAATCAGTATGAATATTAGTCAAGTGAATGATTGTTGATAATGTAGTGGCCATGTTGGGATAATCCAGGGATTCCAAGGCTCAACAAACTGTAGTATGCTCTACCAATAATTGTCGAACGGTAAATTGTAGTAAACTCTATATTAATAAAAGATAACGTTTTAAACAGCTCAAAATCCTAGTTAAACCGGATTATCTTAATATGTGGCAGTTCACCGGTTTTCATCTGGTGCATGAGACCAATATTCGTGAAATTTACCTTACAACTCCTGTATTAGGCAGGAAAATAGTATGAATGTGTATAAATGTTTATTTGTATGTTGAATACTTGCTGATCTGAGGGTTATGAGTGTGATAAACAGTGTGAATGAGTACCTATTCAATATGAAGATAATATGCAAATAAGGTAGTTAATCTAGTCCAGGGTCACGGGGACCCCCAGGACAAGCAGATACTACCAGGTGGTCCTCGATTCGTCCACGTAGGTATTCCCGCAAGAAAGGGGTGGACGAATCGCAGAAAAAGGACTTCGTGCTGGTCTGTTTCACCTGTCTAGAGCCGAATTCTGTCCCAAAATCTGTAATATAAATTAGTTAAGTCTGTCCACTGTTTCGTATTAATTGTATGTGTTAATTAGCTAGATCTGTGCCAGCAAATCCATCTCAAATTAGTAAATTTTGGTAGTGCATTGCAAAATAACTCATATATTTTGTCAGCCTTCAGCATAAAAGGCAAAAGTTAGTTTTAATCAAATTGCAGGAATTACGTCAGTTAATTGTCACTCTTGCCCTCACTTGTTCTCGTCAACGGGACAACTAATTTAGCTGTAGTTTATATCTTTACAGAGAATATTATCTGTACGGTTTAGACCTTTTATGTCAATCAGTTACTCCAAAGGATAAGCGTTTTCTATCGAAAACCCTAACCAAATGGGACTATAAACATTAAATCACGCTTTTAATCAATGCAAACAAACAACTATGGGATTTACTGGCATACATGGTGAATAGCGTTACGTAAGCATCAAATAAACCTAAAATCACATAAATAATAGTTAGTTAGAATATTAATACTATGTAATTACGTAAGTATTGAGGGTTACGACGAAACCATCTTCTAATGAGTCAAAAAAAGCAATGAGTTTGTAAATACGCGTTTCTACCTTTATAAACTTGCTATACAGGAAACAGGTGCTTTCCTGTCGCAAATCTTACGCCTCAAACTTAATTATGCGCAGACCGAATGACCGTAAATGAATATATGTTGAATCAGCGATTTCTTGCATTCCCATGCAAGAAATCGCCCGAAATCTTATATTCGGTGAAATTTTATCTATAGCAAACTAATAACGCATGTTTGATCATGTTTTGTCCCGCTAAGGCGGTTGAAGTGTGTTATTTCGGATGTTTTAACAAAATCTCAATCAGATTTGACTAAAGTTCTAAATTTCGTCTCTGAAAGCCTTATAAGTGAGTAATAGTTGCTGGGTTTGATTCCCGCACTTGTATTCTGAACTAATGGGTTTTAACCCATTTGATTCAGGTTCGCCGTGATCCTGTCCTGCCAGATCATTGTCAGTAGAGCCTGATCCAGTGGAACACTATTGAGATTGACCGGAGCCTGTGATTTTGTAGCCTGATCCAGTATTGATTGATTGATTGACCTGGTTCTCGTTGGCATAGTTCAGTACTTTAGAAGGTACATTGAGATTGGAATTCTGAAGATAGTAGTCTGAGGCAGAGACACTCGATCCGACAACCTGATCTATACTGGGAAAACCGCCAAAATCAACTGAACTGGTCCTTTGCAGTTACTAACCTAAAATATCCGTAACTTTCGATATCAGTGTAAAACTCATCTTTAAACTTTGCCTAAAATGTGTCAGAAGATCATTTCTATCCTATCCTGCACAGGAACTGGTGTTCCTGCCCTGTCTCTGGTTTAGACCACTAAAAGTGGATATTGTCAAATCCGAGGAAGAAGATTCAGTGAAGAGACTTAATTTAAAGCCTTTTAATTTAATTTATAATTATACTTGTAGCCGTCTCCCGGTATCACCCCGCCCAGACCGACCCCTGAATTGTTTGTACTCCGAACTTCCCTAACCACTCGTGAGGTTGCAGGTGTAACCTGACGGGATCACCCAACTCCATAGACCGGAATTGTAATATCCGACACTCTGTTAAATTTAGCTAATTATTTGTTATATTGAACCTGTACTGTAGTTTTCTGTAAAGGACGAATAGAGAGTAGATTTGAGTTTAAATACACGACACGCAACACACCTAACGTGCCCAGTCATAATACCTGAAGAAGAGGACTAATAAATTAGTCTCAAGTTAATAGTTAACCGGTCAGACACTAACTTAGTTAATCTATTATTCGGAAATCTCCAGTCCCTTAAAATAACTCTCCCCCACCAAGGGCTGGCAACTCTGGTAAATCTAGTAATCTGTACCTTTTTTAATATTGTGATTCAAGTTGTTGTTAATAATTGCCGTGAAATCTTTTCTGTCCTCCTTTATTATAAATATAGCATTCTTGGCTAATAAACTAATCTTGTTGCGTACAAATCGTAGTCTACATTTCAGTTGCTGAAAAGAGATCCAGGTGAGATCTCCCAGGAATACAAAGGGTAAATTGCTCAGATCCTAGTAAGTTGGATCTGAATCAAGAGTTAAAGACTAATAGTCTGATCTTAGAGTTTTGACCTGTTGCGTCAGAACATTCCTATCCATACTCCAGGTGCGATTGGATAGAGCCTAACCCTCTTCGCATAAACGAACTCACAATAGTACCCCTAACAGGTTAGCTGTAGAGATCCCAGATTTTGGCAAATCACCTTTCGGGAATCTGGTACCTAAGTTTGTCTACCTAGGCAAACGCGCTAACCTTCCGTGTGAGTGAACTTCTAACCTAAGCGACCCCACTTTTGAAGTCAAATCAATTCAATTGAGTTCTCTAACTCAATCCAACTCAGTTCATTACAAATATAATTAACGAGAATTGTATTAAACTTTGAGAATTCTTCAAAATTGAGATCTGAATCTTCCAACGCTTCCATTGTTAGCCTTTGAGTAGAGTTGTGTGTGCCGTTAAGAAATTTTCCGGCCCCGGAGGCCCGATTCAAGGCCCGGTCGGCCCGGCGGCCCGGTGAAGGCCCGGCATACAAAAACGAGTGACCAACAATAGTTAGTGCTATTTATTACAACTTAAGCAACTCCTGAAAGCTTAAATTTGACTTACTGATGCAGAGAATTTGGAAAAATTCTGAAATTTGCACAACAAAAATTTGACCGGGCCTCATCGGGCCCGACCGGCCTGGCCGGGCCTCCGAGGCCCGGTAGGCCCTGCAGGCCCGGCTCGGGTCTGGCCTCCGCGGCTGACCGGGCCCGGGCCTGCCGATCCAACAACCGGGCCACGGGCCGGCCCGGTGCAAGCCCGGCCCTGGCACAAGTCTACCTTTGAGCCTAACTATTGTCAACAAAATACGAAATACTATTATTATAGAGTGTCTAGTCAGGCAGTGCAGACGACTAAAATGAGAGTGACACATCTTCCATTTTCTACAACCTTCGGTGTTTCAGAATAATTAGATAAAAGCAAGTCGTAAGACAGAATAACAAGTGATAATGCTGCGCTATCAGAAACAATCTTAAAGCCATATTTTTACCTAATCCACAACCCCACAACAGACTTAACAGTTATTATTTTGTCATGAAATCCACTACGACTTCCTGTCCTAAGTTAACGCTTTCCTGAAACTTTTAAGTTTAAGTTGAAAATTAAATGCATTAGGTACTTCTCAACATGTGCAAATTGGCTGGCTGCTGAGATACAAGTATATATTCCAGATAGCTTTCAGATTAAACGCCATATCTCAAAGTTGGCTTGGAGTTTATTGGCCTCCGGTCTCAAAAAAGTTTCCAAATAGATGCAAATATTTTAAAAGTTATACATTTTGAGTGCAAACGCAAATATCCGCTCTACGTTCTGCTTTTGCTGTCAGAAGCATCGTATACTGATTGCAATGGTGGTGTAGAATAAAAGGATGCATCAATGAACAAAGGCTAAGCGTATAGAAATTGGTTGTGAACTAATGAACAATACTTCATGAATAATCAACCTAAAATTGGTGATATTTATTTTCGTGGCTTAGTATGACCCACAGTGCTGAACTTAGGCGGAACTCATGGCGGAACAGGATCAGTGGGGTTTGTTCAGTGGGTTGGATCAGTCGGTTGTGTGTGAATTCTGTCCCAGCCATTTTTGTGAGTGTTTCATATATAGTGGCTCCAAGTTTGTGGGTTGTACCTATGTTTTCAATTATTTGCTATTTTTGTATGATTTTGAAATAAATGCCTGCATTTTAGTAAAATTCTTCTCGGATTGTGAGCGAACTCTAATATCGAGCTAGTTGATTGAATATCACACAACTACTTTTATTGGACCAGGACAGAACATCACACACCTACGACGAGAACTTGCAACAAAACGGTCAGTCTTATCGTGATTCTCGCACCGGATTCATACCCGAGAGTGGGATTTGTACCTAATGCAAATACAGATGGCTAAAAAATTACCCGAAATCCGGGTTTGGACGAATCCGGGGAAAGACGGTCCGAGTCCGGGTCGGGTCTGAAAATTTAAATCCGGCCTCACTAATGTTGTCAGTGATAGATTGCCCATCATCATTGTTATATACCGGCATCTAATGCTAATCCTGTTCACGATAATGATTTATATCTATAAACATGTTTGATTATCCGAGAAACCCTTAAAGCACGGTTTATACTTCCGTTTGTCCGTTTGGGCGTTCGGCGGACAAACGGACAAGTATAAACCGGGCTTAACTGCATCACCTCAACGATTGGTATCTTCAAACAACCACTTAACAGATCTTTAGCATGGCTTGCAGTTTGTACTGCAAAAAATTTGAAATATGGGATCTCAAAATTAATATCTCCAACATGAGCTTAGTTTAGACTCAAAACCTACTAAATTCTGATTAGCATCTGTCACTATAAATTGTTATGCTTTCAACTAAAGTGTAGCTTTTCGTTTGTGGCTGCAGTCTGAGTTGTGATACATAAACAAATTAACCTAATTATGATAATTGGCCAGTTGATAACATTTCTTATCGAAATACGACAGCTCTGACAACTGTGAAACATTAAGAGTCTGAAGATACTCAGCAACAGAAACTACTATAAAATTTAATGTCTTCATGTATTTAGTCTTTTAATTTGCTGCAACGAAGTCAACCGTCACGTGTGGAACACAGCCTTTTAAGCTTTCTAAAAAGTATGATTCAAATGGAGACTGAAGCAAATATCAATTTTAAAAGTATTATCATAATTGATAAATTCGGACTCCGATTTTATCTAAGACTCAGAATAAATAAATGTATTGAGACAGATTTATTAAACTTGTATTTTAAATTTTATTCAGCAAAATAGGCGATTTCATTGGCATCCCTTTGTGAACCGATAAATCTGGAAAACCGTTCGGTCTTCAAATTTGAATTCTAACTGCAGAGGTGAACTTATTAGGCAAGACCCCTATTTGTGTATTTCGAAATTCTACAAAAATAGTATCACGTCGATTGAAGATAGAGCTCTTCCAAACCGTGAAGATAAGATAATGTTATTTTTGAGATCAGAGTGCACCACACAAGCAAGCAAGTAGTTATGTAGGTTGAAAGAAGATCCTCTGGTTTGGATCCAAGGCGAAAGCGACTTTGTAGTTACATTGTAGTATTGACCGCTGACTTTCAGTTGTAAACTTGATATGTGCTTAGAGACGAAAAAGAACTAAAGCTGAAGCTAAACAACTCGTACTATTTATGGCCTAAAAGCATTGCTCTATGACGCTCCCACTAGGGCATTACTGCATTAGCTTTAGTTTTAGTTCTTTTACAATAGTTTTAGTAGGAATATACATAATGAAACAAGGCTAACCATAATTGTATATATTAAGACACAAATAATGTATATACACATCAGTATGAGTACAGCAACAACAACAGCAGTAACAACAGTGATCGTTTCAGTTTTTATTTACTTCCAAAGCTTCCTGTGCCTGAACCTAAAAATAGGAGAAGGTACTCAAGTTCAAAACACAATTAAATAATTAATTTGTCCCGTATTTTCCAGAAAATGCGACTTATCTCTTGTCTTGATGTCTATTGATAGAAGCACAAGACATGTCATTAAAAACAACTTAATGACAGCTCATTAAAAGTTTTATCCTAATCATTAGTCCATCCAAATTATTCTGAACGAACATCCACAATTATTTTTGTCAACTTCATCTATTTTTACCTATGCCTGAGTCTTGACTTCGCCATCGGTGGCCAAGTCGGGTGGATGGCTCGGAATGGAATGCTGTTTCCGCGGTTGACGGATCTGAAATATGGAAATGTTGCAAAATCATGCGAAAATAAATAAAACATTGAATAAAATAGATAGATCAGTAAATCTTAATGACTGATGAGCTCAGCTGCTAAGATTCACAAATTTTCCTGACGGCAATTTGGATTCTTGAAATTGCTATTGACCATTGCTATTACGATTTAGTTGATGATTTGCGCTTCCGTTGCTGATTTCTTTCGTTCAGTCTCAGATAAGTGCAACACCAACATGTAGCTACTATTAAAGTTGTACGCTTGTCTAAGCTATCATAACAAGCCAGGATTCGGTTGATTAATTGCTCTTCTCAATGATTACTATAGGTTTTTCTTCTCGCAAACTTTGACGAACATTTTCACGAAAGTTTCTTACGTAAACGAGTCTGATGTAACATGGGAGTTCCACCGTTGATGTTGTCCAAGGACATGACGCGGCCACCCATGGACTGATGAATATCCGGGGCAAGAGTGGTCAGCAAACGTCGACCATTGGTTTGACCGATACCTCGAAGATCCATCATCGAGGCATAATCACGATCAGCAGCCGGATTACGCTGATACAGTCGAGACGATTCGAAATCCTCCATTTCCTTTTCGGCTGCCTAAAATGCCAAAAAACCCGAACTAAAACTGTAGCTTTTAAAAATATTAGAATACAATTGAAATAAATATCAAATAAAATTTTGATCAAATGTGAAAGCAGATGAAACTAGCATTCTAGTATACCCGTCATTTTCTACTTTTCAGCACTTGACAAACTCCTATCACATACTCTTGAGGAAGAATTAACATCAGCCGTCGAGAAATGATTCCTGCCCAGCCCATTCATGCCGTTTCTTTCCTCCTCCTTTCGAATGATCCTCTTAAAGACGCCGCCACGCGGCGCTCTTCCTGAGGCTCTCATGGTGCTGAGTAGATGCGGAGGGGGCAGAGGTGGCGGTGGAGGTGCAGGAGGCATTTTAGCACCACGAGGACTGTACTTGGAGAGCCGGGACTCAAAGCTGGAACTACTAGGCGAAGACTGACCATCCTCTGAAATAAAAAGAAAAATGAGCATTTCTTTAACTGAGCTTAAAAAGCCAATAAATTATTAAGGGTAAAGTTAATTTGACCAAAAATGTGGGCGATCCACAGAATGACAGAGAGTTTTAGTATAACTTGTTGCGTTGCAGATTACATTAAGGGTTAGTGCTAACAGAGTAAAGGATCCTTTAATCTAATAGAGTGTGAGATACCGGTGCTCATCCCAGGTGTCATATGACCAAGAGCGCACAATTGCAATATATTAGCAGAAGAGTAGGGCACAGCACTTTGCTTCCCGGTGCTCTGACCAGAATACGCGGATGTTCTCCCGGTTGGTGGCGGTTGACAAACAAACTCCTCCACATTTGGTGGAGAGTAGCCAATACAAGTCCTTGTTTGTGGGTGGAGGTGAGGCGGGGAGCGCAGAGAATTACCGTCATTTCAGTTCATTTTCAACATTGGCACCCGTTTGGTGTGGGGGAGGGGGCAGGCAATAGAGGTCCCCGTTTGTTAGGGTCAGTAATTTTGGCTAATCTTAGCCTGTTCTGACGACAAACGGAGACCTGTTTTGGCTCACCCCACCAAACGGGAAGGGAGTATGTTTGTCGACTCCCCCTCCTCAGTCCTCACCAAAAGCGGAAGGGAACGTTCGCGTATTTGGGGGGGGGAGCACCGTTACGGAATGCACTGAAGAGGATCCCTCTCTCTAGTTGCTAACTCTTCTGCTTACATATAGTGATATGTACTCTTAATATGATGCCCTTATTGCTTGCTCTGACTGCAGTCGTAGAGGAGGGGCCACCGCCACGTAGAAGTTCACCGATGTTGTGGCCGTTATTGGATTGGAAAACTTTAATTGTCTCACGTTTTAGTTATGAGCAGGAAAGCTGCACGTGACTCAGAACGTAGTCGATATCTTGTCCATCTGTAAATTTGCGAAAGACAAACGACCAAATGATATTGTTAAGCATTTTATAACCTAATAGAAAAGTAAAGAAGTTAGGAAATAAAAACTAGACGCAGCTCTCACCAATAGGCAAGACTAGGCTAAGTAATTCCATGGCTACAAGATGAACAAGGATTATGTAACAGGGCGTCTTGAGCAAGTCATAGTGGTCCACAGAAAACTTTAGGCAAATTAGGCAACACTTTTCCAGCTTTCCGCGATCGGGTCTAGATTGACGCAATTCGTGAACCAGTATTTCCTTGAACCGTTTAATGTCAAAAACCTGAAAAATTATTTGCACAAAGGGGTTTTGGTCGAACTCTTGTAGGTACGTTACGACGTTACGGTAAGGCAAGACCGCAGTTTTGAGTTGATTACCCAAGTGAACGTACCTTATTTATTACCGATAAAAATTTTTAATTATGGGAATGTAGTGAATACGATTAATAAATTAAAAATAATTAATCTAGTTACTTTGACTGGTCTCGGTTCAATAATAAAGAGGTCGTTGACTCGATTTCTGTACAGGGGTTTCAGGAAGACGGGAGAGTAGCACATTCGTTTTGCCCAAATATTTCCGTCCGGATCAATTCGCAGTTTGATTCCACGAATTATTTCGTTGAAGATCTCGTAGGCAATCTCTGATCTTTGAACATTTTCAAATCTTGATAGACCCAGTCTGAAATAAGAATTTATAAAGGCAGTAAATATATGTAGAATAACAATAAGTCATCTGTTAAATACACTGTTTTGTTTTGTTAAAGTATTAATTTGTTAGATATTAATTTGTTAAACCTAACGTTAAAGTATACTATATCCATGGTGGTACTCGTATGTCAATACAAAAACTATTACTATCATTAACGTTTGTAAATAGTTTTGTATGCATTCGTTTTAGCAAGTGGTATTATATTGGTTTATATATATATATATATATATATATATATATATATATATATATATATATATATATATATATATATATATATATATATATATATATATATATATATAGATCAGCTGAGTCAGCAGTATGCATATGTAACAGGTTAAACAATCCAAATTGGCGTATTTGATTACTTAAAATTAAATTTCCTAAGAAACGGAAACTAGCTGTCCTCACCATACCCTATCCACCTTGGCCAAAAATAATAAATAATCTAAATTTGTTTCTGGATAATCATTACCTATTGCACTACATTCCTCTCTCAATTTGACTCATTTCTAAAAATTTTTTTTAAATTTTTTTAATAATAAATTTTCTAAAAATACAGTACCTCATGCCGTCGAATTCTGTATCGGAGCCATCGACTGTGATCACAGGATGACGCAGATACGCTTTCGCAGTTCTCACGTTTCCCTCCATGACGACCAGTTTCCCCCAGATTTGCTTCTCCAGCTTTGGTAACTTTTCATACACTTCTTTCAGTGTATCCTACAAGAAAAAGCAACACTAAATATAAAAGCTGATTATCCTGGAAACATTGAGCAAAATATGCCGACACTCGACAGGTAACATTTAAATGTAAACAAAGAATATAAGGAATATTAACTAAACTGTACATATTAATAGGTAAATCCATTTAGTTGCCGGCTTGCCCTGTATATTTCCGAATAAGAAACATAAGTTAGTTATGTTTCCAGTTTGTCACGTTTATGTGTACTTAATATTAACTGCCGTTTTTGGTAAAATGAAGCCTAGTCCTCACTGTGCTTAAGAACGGCAGATTTTGTCCTGTAAATGCAATTTTCACTGTAACTTTCTTTTCAGAGTAGGAGCAAAATTTGTATATGAAATTTAGCACTGGTATTGAAAACAGACAAGGTCATTTTCATTTCAACACAATTCAATCTGAGCTGGATGGAAGTTCATAACTTTTCATTTTATGGGGAGGGAAACTTCTGTCAACTGTCAGCGGATGTGATGCGATGAACAAAAATTTACTGCAGAAATTGGAATAAAAACCAATTCTCTATTGTAGTCTTCATTCAAATTTAAAAAACTGATTCGCCGACTTGTAATTCGAATGACTGTTTATAAAAACAACATATGAAGGTTACTAATAGGAACTACAAAACATTTATATGTAATTTGTTTATTATCTTGCTAAGTTTGCTAAAATGTCAGTTAAAGCAGAAAATGGAAGCAGTCACCAAAGAAAACGTTTTAGTTCCATTTAGTCACCATTACAACTTCCTTGATGTTCTTTAGATACATTAAGATAATTGGAGATTAAATCTTATATTGGTAGGAACGAATATAGACGGCAGACAAGCTGATTTTTCATGCCCTATGCATTTTTGCAACTTTTTCTTTTGCATTCCCAGAAAAAGTAGGTATTACAAAAACTATCGTTAACAGGATCACCAACTGGGATGAGGTGACCGATTAATAGAGTCATGAAAGACACCAATTACCGCTAAGAATCTGTCAGGTTCCAGCCAAGTCTTATGCTTGCTGGTTGAGGATCTCTGATCCCTTTGATCTCTTTCCGAAGGACTGTTCTGTTGCTGAAGTAGTTTATCAATAACCTGTTGTCGAGTCTGATAAGACATGCTGTCCTCCGAACCACCCGTTAATTGCATTACTGGCTTGAAATTAGATCTAAAATAAAAATGTAGCACAGGACATATTCGCCTTTGAGTAGTGCAAAAGGTACTGTAGCACTCTTGGAAACTGGGCGGTTCCATAAAAGGCCTTAAAGATATTTCGGTTTTGCAAGTAATACCAAAGCTGCACATTAGTTCATTTGTACCATGTCTGCTGTGTAACTATTTTCCATGTCTCTTTTTCAGTGAAAGTTGAATTACGGCTATTTGAAAACAACTCTGATTCCTCTTAAAGGTTACAAATACAGTAACAATACAGCTGGAAATTAAAAACAACAATTTGGTTTACACAAACGTGGAAACAAACGCGATATCAAGTTAATTTTTCAAACATTAAAACATTTTTGTTGAGGTTTTGTGGTGGAAATGTAGGACAGTTATTTGAGGCATGAGTAAACCGATTAAATTAACAAGTTAAAGCCGTCAAAACTGTGGCAAATTACAGTTTTGATGGCACTTGAATATAATTTAACAAATGATTAACCATTTACATGATATTGTATTTGACAAAATTGAACAACGAAAGCAAAACCGCTAACTTGAACAAGGGACCACACAAAGCAGCCTGCACAGAAAGGTAAATCCTCACGAACAAGGTGAAGTTGTCATCGAAGTTTCAAAAAACTGTGCAAACTCAATAAAAATTCAGAAATTGTGAAAATTTCGAATATCTATTATTCGTTTCGTGATAGAAAGGTGAAGACCATATGAATCCAACTTTGCGCTAACATGTGGTCATGATACCATTAAGCATCACTAATTAAGGATTACTGGTAAATGTTAATGATTAATAAACTCCTATCAAAATCAGTTAACTATACATGTTAGCCTTAATAAAATAATAAGCAAATAAGTAATAATAATAATAACAATAATAATAATAATAATAATACTAATAATAATTTAATATGACAAGTTAATTAAATATTTTAATACAGGATTAAATGTTGAATGGTCAACTGTCAAATATTAAAATAACTTAAATATAAGCTAGGTAATAAATTTATAAATTAACAAGTCATTACAACTGAAAAGTCAACAATTTGGGTAAAAACCAAACCTTTTTGATTTCACCATGCTATCTAGCCTTTCTTTGGTTCGCTTCCAATGAGCCTTCTAGCATTAAATCAAGCAGTGGCTTACAGTTTCACTAATTTTTCAATCAAGTAGAAATTGTGACTGTAAAAGGGAGCCCCTAGACTTCAACGAAATTCATTAAAACTGACAGAAATACCTACCACAGGTTCTACTGCAATCCTCAACAGACAGTCATTACAAATAGATTGCCACAAAAATCTGTATTTGAGTTATGATCCAAAAACCGGAACAATACAAAGCGCTTCCCTTCTTTATGGATGCTGAACAAGAAAAGTTCTTCTGAAGGAAAAGTTATGTCTTCCTAATGGAGAGTTGTGTTCCAATTGCTGACGGAGGTCCTAATTTGACTCAAATTCCAGGATTACATGTCGCATTAAAAAGACGTGATTCAAAGGAAACAAAATTATCTCGATATCAGTAGATATGCAGAACTCAAATGCCGGAAGAAGGAAAAAAGTAATAAATCTAAAACACTGCAAAACACCAAGAGTACATAATAACAAAAGAGTGTGACAAGCGTCACACTCTTAGTTATCAAGCAGAAAACATCATCTGCACAATAACGGCCTACCCCCCCCCCCCCCACAACTGAGTACTGAGTAGTGAGTACCTGGTGACCCCCCCCACAACTGAGTACCAGGTACACAATTGTGTAGCAGCACTCGCTTGTATGTTTACATGTTGAAGCCAAAAACATACTATCAGCAGCTGGCCACTTTTGAGCTTCAACATGTAAACATACAAGCGAGTGCTGCTACACAATTGTGTACCTGGTACTCAGTTGTGGGGGGGTTCACCAGGTACTCAGTTGTGGGGGGGGGTAGGCCGTTATTGTGCAGATGATGTCTGCAGCCTAATAACTAAGAGTGGGACGCTTGTCACACTCATAGTTATTATGTACTCTTGAAAACACGTATAACTGGCAAATACAATATAAACAATGAAATCGTTCCTGGCAAGTGTAACAGCAAAACGCTGATGATGAATATGGTGGTAACATTAAATATATAATATATAAATATAGGTTACTCAAGAAGGGAAAAGCACAAACTAAAAAACAAATCAAAAATCAAATCAAAAACCAAAAAGCCCTTAAACACGAATCCAAGAGGACAGAGTTGTACGAGAAAGTCTAACTTTTGCTTGAAAATCAGAATCGCCATTTAAGGTGGTGATTCCTTTTGGAGACATCAAATTTGAACCTTTATTACTCAATCATTCATTGAAGTTAGAAGCCATTTTTATATCAAAATACAGTGTAACAATTTCTTTTTCTAATGAATACAATAAAATTAATTTTAGTTCTTGGAAATTATTTTACTGTTTTTTCGAAGTCATTTAATTTTCCAGATTTTCTGCAGGCTAAAGAAAAATTTTTCTTGAGGCATTGGCCAATTATTCGATTCCAGTATCAAATAGCTGGGGACCCTTTTCTAATTATATTATGAAGCCGCTCTTCGTTCTACAGAAATTAAGCAAAATGTATGCGCAACCTGGATTTTGCCTACTTTTCCTAACTTTGGCAAGCGACCACCTTAGCTAGAAAGCAGCAATCGGGGCAACTAAAAAGGGGCATTTTTGAGTAAAACACGTCTAGTATATAAGTGGGAATCCTCCAGCATGCATACTAAATGCTCCACTAGTCCACTATAGCTGGAAAAATTTGGTCATGTTTTTGCAAAAACTACATTTTTTATGATAGCAACATAAGAGATAGCAGTTTGAAGATTATAATGGCACGGATAATTGACCTCGACGAGACCTTCAAACTGACAGCTTCTTGCATTAGCTCAAGAAATGACGGATTATTTGATTTTTGCAAAAATGACAAGTTTTCAACGCCAAAATACGGAAATCGGCTATATCACACGATGGCAAGAAGCTAGAAAGGTAATTCAGAAAGCAAAAATGCAGAATTCAACAAGATCTTTCGAATGAATATAGTCACAGCTAGGCAGCAGCTACTGTCTAAATGTCAAGAAATCGACAAAAACGGCCCTGAACAGAGACGTCGAAGTTTTGAAGCGGGATTGCGCGGAGGGTGTTAGAACTTATTTTGGAAAGCTTCATCAAATTTCATCTTGATTTGTGCCGTCAACCAACAATATGTGCCCAAAAGGAATCGCCACCTTAAGGAGGAACACTAACTATCAAAATGGGAGGAGTGTCCAGACTATGGCTCGAGTTGAAAGCTGAATGGCTAATTCGCTCACGTTACCTGTTTAAACGGATGTTGTTGAACACTCTTTTCACTATAATCCACTGCCATACAAAAGCCCTTGACAATAATTTCATGATTCAATTCCCCATGCTCTGTGAGTGAGGAGTCTGCCATCAGCAAAGGCCCACCCCAGGCCAGGTTCTGGTCCAGCTTAATTCAATTACATATGTTTCGCATCAGCTCTCCGAGAGTAAAACCTAAGTCTATGTTAGCAAGTGACCCCACCAGCTATATACCCCTGCTGTTTCTGATTGCCTGAGGGTCTACGGGGGTGTGTCGTTTCCTAATCGGACGTACCAGTCCAACCGGATCTTGAAGTTTGCCCAGCACAGTCTAAGATCTGGCGGATAGAGGGAAGGCTCGAAGAATTTCTTAATCGTATAACTCTACTCTTTACACCATACTAGCACATATGACACACCGGGAACATATGACACACCGAGAAGATAGAAAACCTAAGGACTGACTAAAATTACTGAAGAATGCCTTTACACAACCTAAGCTTGACTACACGCGAAAGTAGCAAGCGAGGCAACATTAGGGAATTTAGCATCAGACAAAACGCGAGAATTTAGCACCTGGTGACCCACAAGTGAGGAAGTGCTTTGATGTGAACTTTGTGAACAACTTTTTCAAGTTCATTAATCATAATTTCTGTAAACATTAAACGACGGCAAAACTTTTTTGAGCTTACTAGGAAATGGATGTAAACTTTAGGCTTGATGAGGAATTTGCGTCAAAAATAAATAAAATTGACCCGTTTGAAATGCGTTTCACAAACTAAGTAAGAAAACATGCTTGACTCAGACTACGCATCGGGAATATATATACAATTTAATAGCGTGGCACTCCATAGATATAAACTAAGTATAAGAGTAAACTCTAACTCAGTCGCAACTTTAATTCAATGCACTGTGAATCAGAGAATGGCTTTTTCATAAAGTTGTAAATTTATATTTCCAAAAATTGCAGTTTTCTTGAAAAGTTTAACGTCCTTGCAATTTCCCTTCCCAAAACAGGCGTGTAGGAGCAGACAATCCTTCTAACACTCACAGGTTAAGCATTAGGTCCCCTGCACGTGACCTAGAAAAACAGTTTTAGTTTTTGTGGAAAATTTTACAAAATTTTTGTATCCCAGCTTTCCATAGTGCACATACGTAAAGATTGAATGAAGTGAATCTTCTGTTAAAAACTGAGATGAACAATAATGCCAGCAACAGCTACGAAATTCAAGAGTTAAATTCAGGTCATGTAGAAGTTAAACTTTTTGAATCAAGACTCAAAGTTTTTAGCATTATAGGTGGTTTCTAAGTCAAAAATGGGGACTCTCTTTTTAATTTTCATTTTAAGTACCTATTCCTCCAACTGTGTCAAAAGAGGGCTTTTATGGCTTTAGTTCAAAAAAGTTCCGAGAAGCAATTAAAGTTTAACACCTGTCACAATGGAAATATCGCATTTACTTGGTCAAACCTCCGTACCTAATTGTTGTACACACTAATATATATATATATATATATATATATATATATATATATATATATATATATATATATATATATATATATATATATATATATATATACTCAATATTTAGCTTGTGGCTAGAGGTATTTTGAGCTCAAACGACTTCTTGATGACACCAAGTGTAAAGACAATTTTGAGCTTACAGTGAGATTTGTTCGTCTGCTAGGCAAAAAGCTAATGAAGGTAGTATAAATTGGAAACCAGTTGATTCCAGAAAACGAGGATTGCTTTTTAGAATCCGAAGACTATGGTGCTGTGAAACGATAAGTCTTTACGATGAAGTGTTACGAAAAGGTGTTCATTTTTGCTGCTAGTAAATTTTGAAATAGAATATTCGTGCACACGATTTAATTAGTGGAATTGTCTATGTACTGCTTGGCCTTTGCGTTGACGCTCTACCTGTCAGTTTTGGTGCACCGGGCGGGATTGTGTAACGCTCGCAGTTGTTGCAAGCAAACGTCGCAATTCTTATTATCAATCAATGTACTGAGGGTCATGTCCAAGCTGATTAGAAAAGTTTCAGAAGAAATGTCAATGCTTTACTTAACTCTAGATATTTATAGGTGATGAGCCTAAAAATGAATGAAAATGCTCTACACTTAGACTCGAACCGTCGCCTCCACACTCTCTGCTTTAACCTTTAAGTTTCAACTAAATCCATCACTACAAGCAGGCCACGGTGATGTTCACCATTGAATAGAAAATTAAATTGCTTTAGGTCATCATAGCGTGGAGTTTGACAGCTGCAGCAAGTGCATTGGTTCACATTATTTTTATTTTTAATTATTGATGATAAATTATTAATTAGATGACAAGAAAGAGGAAGCTTTGACATTAGGTATGTAACTGAAACACAGTGCAAGGAAAGAAAAGCAAGAGAGGATACATGAAAATTGAATTAACTGTTCCCACTTTTACAGTAGTTTTTGGAATGAATCCTTCGATTCTCCTTAACTTAATCTGATATTGTGACTGTTTCCTGAACTAGTATATAATGTTATTATGTATATAATTTAACTAGGAATATTACAGAAGATATCATTCCTGAGTGGCTTGTTAGCCCTTCACAGAAGCAATGTCCCCATAAAATCCGCCCATCCAAAAATGAATAGGCTTTAGTATGACCCTGCCATCTCATTTCTTGAATTAACTGGTGCAAACTAGAAAGTCTTCGAGCTATACTTAATAAACCACTTATATAACACTAACTTTAGCTAAAAAGGTGCATATGCGTCTGCAGGCGAACAAGCGAATGCAATTCTGAAAATCTTGCAATTTTTGCCATGTACGCAATCACTGTGAATTATGAATTAATATTTGTAGATAGTTATGAGTTATGACCAAAAATAGCGATAAAATAAACAGGCAAATAAAGCAGAAAAAGATGGTGAATTTTTAGGAAAACCAAAAAATTGTTAAAAACCATGAAAATATGTTGAATAGAGATCTGGAAATAATTTAAGGAATATTCGACTGCACAGGAAGTGTATAGTATATTAGTAAGCTTAACACAAAGGCCTGTTTTTATGTACTGATTTTTCGGTGAAGAGCTGCAGTATTTGTAGTGTGCATACACGCAGCTTGCAAAAAAGGACTAGATATTCAGTTTAGCTTCGCGCAAACACGTTTTCTGCTTCGCAGTTTTGGCGATAGCCCGGTTAAAATTTTTTATAGTTTAAATAAAAATCTTTAAATAAAAAAACTGAAACCATGGCAACAACTTTCCCACGAAAATCGATTGCATCTTGGATTTCACAAGTTTAAGATAGACTTATACAGTCCTGGCCAGAAATAGTGTACCTTCTCTTCGCGAATAGCCTTCACACTTGCGTAGAAGTGTTAAATTAAAACCATTAGCGAAGGCTGACCTCTGTGACCCTTCGCACTTCATTCGCGCGCCTGTTGTAAACACGGCCAATTTGAAGCCTAGTCGCCTTTGCTAAAAGTAGCAGTTGGCGCTATCTAAGCACAGTGGCTTCACATTAAGTGGATGGAAACCTTTACATTAAGTTGTCTTCGCAAAGACATTTTCCGAAGGCCATTCGCAGAAATTTATTATGCTAAGCCTGCGAATGGCGTTCGCGAAATTGCGAATATTCGCGAAAATGGGTACACTATTTCTGGGCAGGACTGTAAGATCGGATCGTTGACTTTTAAAATTTAATTGGAAATGATAAAAGAATGAACTCATGCAGATGGCGGGTCGGGAAAATTTATACTTTCTTCTCTATGCTGACAACGACGGTCAAATCGCTCGGCTGTGGCCCTACTTCTACTTGAAACGTTAATTAGGCCTCTGAAAGTTTGCGGCTTCGCCTCAGCGTTGTCAGCTTGCTTCATGTGCTGAGCATATACTGGATTCGGAATTTCAGGAAACTTTGTATATAAGGCAGCGTTACATTGCTGACTGTTCCTGCCAAAACAGTCCTTCTCTGCTACAATATGCAAATTAGAAAGCTGTCACTCTGATCTTGGCACATATATGTATATAAAATTTGTAACACTAACGTATTTTGCTAACTTTATTGTGTTTCTTCTGTGTATAATCACTGGTACAGGCTGCATTGTGATTGACAGTTGTTAGACTGATATAAGTATGCAAATTATGTTGAGTTGATATAAGGCGTTGTTTTGTCAGTTGATATGATTCTTTAGTGAAGTAAAGTCCGTTGTTTAGTTCACAGCCGTAGCCTACTGGAGGTTCCACCGAGATCTTGTCGAACGCACTTTCGAACGTATGATAAAGATGTACGTGAATGAATCTCACTCTGATTGGGATGAGTATTTGCCAGCGGTAGTCTTCGCTTACAACACTTCCAACGTGTGTACACCTGGCACTCCCACTGAATGAGCCAAAGCCAAAACCGATTGAGCCAAACTTGTTAGTCAGTAGAGTGATTGAGCCAACCATTATTAGGATTGAGCCGCTTTTTGTTAATTAGTAAAATGCATTTTATTGTGGGAGAGCCAAATGTATCTTATCACTCCCTTGATTGATCCATGATCCAAACATTTGTACAAAAATCAAATATAATGACTAGTGATTGAGCCACCGATTTATTTGCCGCTGTTTTCGTCCCTGCGTTAGTAATTTAATTCTGAAATTTGAAAATTTTAAGTTAGTAGTTAATGATCAATGCAACTGATAGATAGCTAACCTAAGGCTTATGAACGTTCTGTTTTAAATCTGATAAAGTTTTCTGAGCATCGTTCAGCGTTCAGCCAGCAGCATATTCATTCAGCAAGCAAGCGAATTGAATGAAATGTTTTTATATTTCCATGTTTTCTGACCGATTATGCACACAAAAGGACGGGGACGGAGCAACTATAGGTGTAACGGAAATTTGGGGGAGGGGGTAGCCGAAATTTGGGTGGGTGGGGTCTGCCGGTTTGAGGTGGGGTGAGGTCCGGAAAAATAGAATTTGGCGGGGAGGGGTAAAAATGTTTCGGTCAAAAATTTAGAAAAAATTAGCGAATTCGCTGAGAAAGACGTTATTTCCGACTAAAAATCAACAATATTTCTTCATTTTTGCTCATTTAGTCGAAAAACTTGGATTTTTGCAAAAAATCGAATTTTTACTAATTTTGAGGCATGTTTTTAGTGTGAATTTTCCAAAAATTTTCAAAAAAGTCCAAATTTTCAAAAAAGTCCAAGTTTTTGTCTTAAAGTATTATTTTTTCGTTTTCTTTGTAAACAAAAGTTTCTTCGAAAACACATGTTTCCAGCTGTATTATGGACTTTCTGACTCAATATTGATTTTATTTTAGACTTGGAAACCTGTTGGCAATCAAGTTTTCGAGTTTAGAACCACTGTCTAATGACAAAATTACATACTTCATGGTTAAATGTTTTTGGCATTAGAAAAGGCTGAAAATGCGATTTTGGCATAAAAATAAAAATTTTTTGGGGGAGGGTAGGGGGAGTCCTGGGGGGGTCTCTATAGGGGGGCCTCCAGAAAAAGTTGGGGGCCTCCCCCACCCTAAATCTCTGTTACACCTATGATTACAACTGGTCTATGTCCGTCCGCCAATTATATGTCGGCCTTAAGATATTATATTATAAGCCGATTGGATCATTACGTTATAAATGGAGGAAATTGTGGTTTGCACTCTGGAAAAGGACTGACTTTTCTTAATTTCAATCCTTTTCCAGATCAGAACCCAGTTCCTCACCTCAATTCTGGATTTTTATCTATACAGTATATACGAAAGATCATAGTGCACAGCACAACGTGCATAATGGAGTTGATTCACCGAATTCAGTTGGGTAAGTGTTTTCTTAAATTTTGTTTGTATGTTTGTTTTAATATTATTTAAATTTTGTTCCAGCACAGCTGGTCATAGGTGTGGCTGGGCAAGAACGCTGGGGGGAGGGGTCGGCCGAAGGGATTATGGACTCCAAATATTGCCACCACAAACCCCAAACATTTCGATGTTTAACCATTTTTTGGCCAAAATCTGTCTGTTTGGTGGGGGCCCCCTAACACACCTAGTCATCACTGGGAGAAATTCAAATTGATAGTTTTATGAACTTTCTGACCAATAATCACCTTATATATTCTGGACTTAGAACCATGTTGGAAATCAAGTTTTCGAATTTAAAACCACTGTCGTTACATCACAATCACACCATCATCACACGCCAGCCCAGCAAAATGGATGCGCTGTACAGCAAAACGGACACAGGAAATGAGCTGGGCGCACCAGAAAACCCCTATAGAGAAAGTTTTGAGAGGCCAAGTAGAGCCTAGTATGGGCCTCCAGGTAGCGGTTGCCGACATGACCCTCCAGACGGCAAAGTGGAACCAGCCCAGCAACTTGGGTTAGTCGGGCAGCAAAATTGATAGCGGGAATCGATTCTTCGTCCGCAAAAACCTTTGCACGCAAGATTTGAGCCTTCCAGGTCGCAAAATAAGCGAAAAACTAAGTCCAAAGTTGGATCCAAAATTCACCAACTTTAGCAGGCCAGTACCCAAAAATTACGCCCCCGGCAGGAAAATCATATAGCAATTGAACGACCCTGATATGTGTACTGTTTAACCATATAGTCAGTATTGCCCCATATATAGCCCAGTCTGACTTATTAAGGCGCCTTTGAAGCATACTTTTTGGCCATTTTAGCGTTTTGGCCGACTTTGGCCCCCACCAAAAATTTTTTCCGGCTCTGGGAGGCATAAAAACTAGCCTTTCGGCTTATTTTTGTTGCGTACTCCAAGAATATATATGGTTTTCATAGGCAAAAATTTTTCTATCTGTTGTTATTAAAGCTACAAAACCCCCTTACCAAACGTCAAAGCGGTGAACCGGAAAAAACATCACTCTCGTAAGCGATTTTTGGCATAACTTTTTAACGGAAAGTGGTACGGGGATGAAACTTCAGGAACATACCAAACTCGACACGTACGTTTTTTTGCGCACATAATCTGCGCAGGAATCTGCGCAGCCTTGTTTTACACGGTCATTCGACCATTTTCACTCATATTATAGGGGTCGCTACCGCGACCCCTATATATATAAGAGTACATATGTGGCAGCAAAAATTGAACATTCAATTCCCATAATTTCGGGGAATTTGAAGGAATCCAGTTAATAAAATGCAGTGGCAGCGCCAGGGGAGGGGAGAGGCCTCTCCTTCGTGATTTGGGCTAATCCCTTTAGAATGTCAGAGTCGGACCCCTATGTCTCATGAAAAGTCACAAAGGTAACGAAATTTTTGCTTCAAAAATTTGTCCGAATTTATAGGAACATTTATGAAAAATCTGCACATATTTGCTAAAAATCGAAAAATGTGTTCAAAATTCGGAGATTGTTAGGAAAATTATGGCGAAATTTTCCAAGAAATTAAGGTTTCCCAAAAAAGGGCGCCAGATTTCGGGTCGGGCCCCCCTTCAAAAAACCTGGCACCGCTACTGCTAATACGTATACATATATGTAGCAAGTTGGAGCGTAATCGGAACCGTGACGTGAACCAATATACGTATATGTACAGTAGCAAACGTATATACATTCAGACAAGACAAGACAACACTTACCCAGTCAAGATTCACGACTCTCTCCCGTTCAAATGAAAATCCATAATAACGTACGGTTGACCTGAGGAACTGAGTTATGATCTGTAAAAGGATTGAAACTTTAAAAATCCAATCCTTTTCCAGAGTAAAAACCACAGTTTCCTCGAATGAATATACCATAAGAAAATCGGCATTAAATATTAACTCTTATTCCAGAGAAATGCTGTGAACTGTGTGTGAGTCCGACCATAGGTGTAACGGAGATTTGGGGGTGGGGGTGGCTCCCCCAATTTTTTCTAGGGTGTCCCCTCTGGAGACCCCCCAACCCTCCCCCAAAAAAATTTTTCCATTTTTATACCAACAATTGCATTTTCAGCCGTTTCTAATTTCAAACACATTCAACCATGAAGTAATTTTATCATTAGACAGCAGTTTTAAACACGCTAACTTGTTTGCCAACAGGTTTGTATGTCCAAAATAAGGTCAATATTGATTAAGATAGTCTGTAATACATGTAAAAACGTGTATTTCTCGCATTAATCAACACTTCAAGCCAGAAATTTGACTTTTTTTGAGAATTTTTGCAAAATTTACCCTAAAAGTACCCAAAATTTGGCCAGATAAGGCGCGACTACCCCTCTCCCCCAAGTTGGGGGGGGGGGGACGTCCCCCCCAAAAAAGTTTTGGGGAGGGTTGAAAACAGGGCTGCGGCCCTGGGGGGCTTACCCCCCCCCCCACCTTACACATATGAGTCCGACTGTTTCGAGCTTTGGGGGGGCCCTCTGGAGATCCCCCAACCAACCCTCCCCCAAAACATTTTTTAATTTTTATTTTTTAATTTTTATGCCAAAAATCGCATTTTCAGCCATTTCTAATGCCAATGAACATTCAACTATGAAGTGGTTTTGACATTAGACATGGTTTTTAAACTCGAAGACTTGATTGCCAACATGTTTCCAAGTCCAAAATTAGGTCAATAATGAGTCAGAAAGTCCATAATACAGTTTAAAACGTATATTTCTCGCAATAATAAACACTTTAAGCAAAAAATTTGGACATTTTTTAAAATTTTTGCAAATTTACCCTAAAAATGCCCAATTTTTGGCCGTTTTTTGCGCCGTCGGCGCGACTACTCCTCTCCCCCCCCCAGTTGGGGGGGACAACCTCCCAAAAAGTACCGGGGGGTTTGAGAAAATGGCTGGGGGTTACCCCGACCTTACATACATATCATCATCACCCCCCCGCCAACCTCCCCCAGCCCCCAATTACACCTATGTGATCCGCTCCTACAAGTTTTCTGTACACAATTCACAGCATTTCACATTTAATAAGTCAATGTTTTCAATTTTATGCTAATGAATGTTGATGGTAAACCAGAACCAACCAGTCCAGTCCAATCTGTGCTTTGCTTTGCTTACTGTTAACTGACTCGACTCGTTAGAATCTGAACTGACAGTAAGTAAGCTTTGAGCTAGCTAACATGTCGTTGCATTTACCGGTAACCAATGCTCCTATATTTTGAAAGTTTTAAATTAAATTATTTGTGCAGGGAAGTAAATAAAAACAAATAAATGGGTGGCTCAATGAGTAGTATTCATGTAGGAATTTTTTAGAAATTTTCGGCTGATGGATCAATCATGGGAGTGATAAGTGACATTTAGCACTCCCAAATTAAAAGGTGTTTTACTATCAAACGAAAGGCGGCTCAATCGTAATAATGCTTGGCTCAATCACAGTAAGGCCTAACAAGTTTGGCTCAATCGGTTTTGGAGTTGGCTCATTTAGTGGGAGTGTCAGGTGCACACACGTACACTTCCACGCAGTCCAGTACAAAAGAAACGCCATTTCTGCTTACCTATGGACGTGAAGCTCGACTACCGATCAATTTGGGTCTCCAACCGCCCAGAGAGAAGTTTGTTGACAGTTCAGATTATAAAAAAATGGTTTTGCATAGAGCCCATAAGGCAAGACAGTCTGCCAGAGAGCATATTCTGAACTCTCAGAAAATGCAAAAGCGGCAATATGATCGAAAAGTTCATATTCCCAGTGACTATGCGAAGGGTCAGAAGGTTCTACTCCACAAACCTTGCGTTAATGTTGGCAGATCATCTATGTTCACCTTTCATTGGAAAGGACCTTACGAAATTATTGATATTAAATTTCCGAACCTAACAGTCACTAATGGAACAGACACTAATGAAGTTCATTTTTTTGCAAAAGATGATAACTTCGAACGGAAGGAATCGAACCGCACATCTAATCGTCCTGTTAGAAGTTGTCGGTTGAAACAAACTAAAATCTTTGTGTGATTGTTTCAGGTTGCTGTCTACGTGGGACCAACTCATCCACTGCACCGTTTCTACCAGAGGCGCTTTGATTTGGCCGGAAGGTCGTTCACTTCTATTGAGCACGCCTTCTGGTACTCCTGCCTTCGCCAACATGGTTGTCTCAATTGGGTGGATACCATCCTTCGCGACGACAGCCATCTAGATCCGGCGGGCTTACAGTCTCGAGTGGAAGACCTGGGATTTGAGCCTACCGCGGATTGGCTTGTAGAAGCTAACGATATCTACAAGTCAATGATCCTCTTCCTCATGGCCTTAGACCCGGAAATTCAGGATATGATTCGGGAAAACTCAGATCCGGAAATCTATTTCATCTGAGTGGGAAAAACCGACTTTCAGTGGGGATGTGGCCTTAGAGAAGCAAAGGCTCGTTCCCCTGATGTTGGTCCTTTCCCTGGACGGAATCGTTATGCCAGGCTCTTGGACGTCATCAAATCAGAGTTTGCGGCGGAATGCCTGACGACTCACTTCACTCCGACGGAGATGTTCGACCGATGCATTCTTGATACGGAGAATCCCTTCGGATCTATCCTACTCTTGGCGGACAGCCAGGGTAAATTCGTGAGAACGATCGGCGGCGGTGCTGTGGTCAGTGTCAGTGGTGGTTATCCAACCAAGATCCTGCGACGCTGCCGAAGACGCGGTATCAGTGTGGCTTCCCACCGTCATGTGGTTTTCCTTACCGGGATCAATGTGGCCAAGCGACCCAAGGAGTTCTGGCGCAGGCAGTGGCGAGCTGTCAGAGATGCCATCATTCAGCATCCGCGTCAGCGTTTTCTGGTGTCTTTACCATATGTCACCTCCCAAGTTCCTTGGGTCGCTGGTTTCAACGCCTATATGAAGCAAAAGTTGGGTTCATTACCAGGAGCAAGCCTGGTGGTGATTGACCCATCTGATCATATGCCATTCCAGCCAAACGCCTACGGCGATATCAGCGATATGCTGCTCGAAAATGACCAGTTCCATCTAAGTCATCGCGGCCTACGGGAGTTGATGGATATCTGGCTTCGAGCTGTCCCACCCTTCTGCTTTTATCCCTACCGCCTCTGCAAAACGGCCTATCGCCAGACGGCCAGTGCTCACTCGTCCGTCCGGCCCACTATCTACATGGAATTTGCCCTCCCTTTGGGTATTGATCCATCGGTTCAGATTGGTGATCAGCTCGATCTGCAGCCCTAGCCGAGAACTGTACCTCTTCTGGAACTGGTGGACCAGTTCCTAAGGGGGGAGGTGTAACACTAACGTGTTGTGCTAACTTTATTGTGTTTCTTCTGTGTATAATCACTGGTACAGGCTGCATTGTGACTGACAGTTGTTAGACTGATATAAGTATGCAAATTAGCTTGAGTTGATATAAGGCGTTGTTTCGTCAGTTGATATGATTCTGCAGTGAAGTAAAGTCCGTTGTTTAGTTTACAGCCGTAACCTACTAATTTACATTGACTTAAATTGCAAATTGATTAATGTTGGTCAGTTTTCAGTTTCAGTACGTGTTATTTCCTTAAGACTTCAATTCAAACTGTACACAACGCATTCTCTGTTAGATATCCGAAAAGATTTCAGATTGAGAGCTTAATTGCAGTCTGCAATTTAAAACTTTCAGAGGAACGACAGATTCAAGCTCAACCAAAGGCTAGTCTGCGAAGCGGCCCCTACTGAAACACGGTCACAGCTCCATAGCTTACTCACAAGCTTTTGCATAAAACTTTTGCTTGTTATATCCATTAGAAGAGTCCTCGCAACAAGAGGAATCTCAATTCCAAAAATTAACCACGGATAAACGAAATTCTAGGATTCCAAAGCAACAAGCTCAAGAGGAGTTACAGCCATACCTGAACGGGAGGCCAAATTTCACTGACCCTTGTTGAAACAAATTTGGGTACCCCTTGTGAGAGCGATTTTTCTTAGGGGTACTTTTGAAGGCGATTTTTAAGCGATTTTTGCCATTTTTTAACAAAAAACAACTATCTTTTGCAAAAACGCAATTTTCGGACGTTTGTTTGCAAAAAATAGTGATTTTAAGTGAAAAATTCCGGCGAAGCCGGAAAATTTTTGGAAATTTTAGTCGTAAAACCTATTTTTTGGGCAATTTTCTTACCCCTTGTGGCCAATTTTCTTACCTCTTGTGGGAGCAATTTTGCGACCCCTTGTGGACGACTTCGCCGAGGGGGGGGGAATCCCCCCCCATTGTCCACCTGTGTCCCCCCCATTGTCTATCATTTAAAACAAAAATTAACATTGTGTAATGAACTGAGTTGGATTAGATAGAAAACTTGACTAATTTGATTTGATTTCGAAAGTGGGGTCGTTTAGGCTAGAAGTTCGATTACACGGAAGGTTAGCGCGTTTGCCTAGGTAGACAAACTTATGTACCAGATTCCCGAAAGGTGATTTGCCAAAATCGGGGATCTCTACAGCTAACCTGTTAGGGGTACTGTTGTGAGTTCGTTTAGGCGAAGAGGGTTAGGCTCTATCCAATCACACCTGGAGTATGGATAGGAATGTTCTGACGCAACAGGTCAAAACTCTAAGATCAGACTGGTAGTCCTTAACTCTTGATTCAGATCCAACTTACTAGGATCTGAACGATTTACCTGATGTATTCCTGGGAGATCTCACCTGGATCTCTGTTCAGCAGCTGAAATGTAGACTATGATTCCTACGCAACAAGGTTAATTTATTAGCCAAAAATACTATATGTAAGGAGGACAGAAAAGGTTTCACGGCAATTATTAACAGCAACTTGAATTACAATATTAAAAAAGGTACAGATTACAAGATTTACCAGAGTTGCCAGCCCTTGGTAGGGGAGAGTTATTTTAAGGGACTGGAGATTTCAGAATAATAGATTAACTAGGTTAGTGTCTGTCCGGTTAACTATTAACTTGAGACTGAATTATTAGTCCTCTTCTTCAGGTATTATGACTGGGCACGATAGGTGTGTTGCGTGTCGTGTATTTAAACTCAAATCTACTCTCTATTCGTCCTTTACAGAAAACTACAGTACAGGTTCAATATAACAAATAATTAGCTAAATTTAACAGAGTGTCGGATATTACAATTCCGGTCTATGGAGTTGGGTGATCCCGTCAGGTTACACCTGCAACCTCACGAGTGGTTAGGGAAGTTTGGATTGTAAACAATTCAGGGTTCGGTCTGGGCGGGGTGATACCGGGAGACGGCTACAAGTATGATTATAAGTTAAATTAAAAGGCTTTAAATTAAGTCTCTTCACTGAATCCTCAGTCTTCCGATTTGACAATATCCACTTTTAGTGGTCTAAACCAGAGACAGGGCAGGAACACCAGTTCCTGTGCAGGATAGGATAGAAATGATCTTCTGACACATTTTTAGGCAAAGTTTAAAGATGAGCTTTATACGGATATTGAAAGTTACCGATATTTTAGGTTAGAAACTACAAATGAACAGTTTAGTTGATTTTGGCGGTTTTCCCAATATAGATCAGGTTGTCGGATCGAGTGTCTCTGCCTCAGACTACTATCTTCAGAATTCCAATCTCAATGTACCTTCTAAAGTACTGAACTATGCCAATGAAAATCGGGTCAATCAATCAATCAATCAATAAATCAGTCTACTGAATCAGGCTATCAATCACAGGCTCCAGACAATCTCAATAGTGTTCCACTGGATCAGGCTCTACTGACAATGATCTGGCAGGACAGGATCTCGGCGAACCTGAATCAAATGGGTTAAAATCCATTAGTTCAGAATACAAGTGCGGGAATCAAACCCAGCAACTATTACTCACTTTTAAGGCTTTCAGAGACGAAAATTAGAGCTTTAGTTAATTCTGATTAAGATTTTATTGAAAACTGGAATTAATGTACTTTGACCACTTTTGCAAGACAAAAGGTAACTAATTATGCGTTGTTAGTTTTAAAATAGATAAAATTTCGCCGAATATGAGCTTTTGGGCGATTTCCTGCATTGGGATGCCGGAAATCGCCGCTTCAACATGTATTCTTTGCAATCATATTCGGTCTGCACATAATTAGATTTGAGGCCTAAAAACTTTTCTGCCAATTAGGACTTTTGCGACAGGAAAGCACCTGTTTCCTGTATAACAAGTTTACAAGAGTGTAAACGTATATTTGCAAGATTGTTCCTTTTAAGTCTATTAGAAGATGGTTTCGTCGTAATCTTCAATTCTTACGTAATTACACAATATTAATATTCTAGCTAACTATTATTTATGTGATTTTAGGTTTATTTGATACTTACGTAAAGATATTCACCGTGTGTGCCATTAAATCCCATAATTGCTTGTTTGCATTGATCAACGAGTATAGTTTGATACTTACAGTCAAGTTTGGCTAGTATTTTTGACGTAAAATGTTTTACCCTTTGCAGTAACTAGTTGACATAAAAGTCTAAACTATACAGACAATATACTTTGCAAAAATACAAACTATAACCGACTTAGTTGCCCCGTTAGCGAGAACCAGTGAGGGCAAGAACAACAATTTTGACATAATTCTTGCAGTTTGATTAAGACTGACTTTTGACTATTGTGTTAGAGGTTGACAAAACGTATGAGTTATTTCGCAGTGCACTGCAAGAATTCATAGCTTGAGGTGAATTTACTGGCACAGATCTAGCTAGTTAACACATACAATTAGTACAAAACAGCGGACAACTTAACTAATTTATATTACGATTTTTGGGACAAAATTCGACTCTAAACAGGTGAAACAGACCAGCACGAAGTCCTTTATCTGCGATTCGTCCACTCCCCTCTTGCGGGCATACCTACGTGGACGAATCGAGGACCACCTGGTAATATCAGCTTATCCTGGGGGTCCCCATGACCCTGGACTAGATTAACTACCTAATTTGCATATTACCTTGATATTGAAATAGGTACTCATTCACGCTGTTTATCACACTCATATCCCTCAGATCAACAAACATTCACAACAAACAGACATTTATACACCTTCATACCGTTTTCCTGCCTAATACAGGAGTTCTAGGGCAATTTCACGAGGATTGGTCTCATGCACCAGGTGAGGACCAAAGAACTACCATATATTAAAATAATCCAGTATGACTGACATTTTGGACTGGTTAAATTGCTATCTTTAATTAATGTAAAGCTTAATGCGATCTGCAGCTTGACAATTATTGGTGGAACATGCTACAGCTTGTTGAGTTTTGGAATCCCTGGATTATCCTAATATTGCCAATTACATTAATAATAATCATTCACTCAACCAACATACATACAGATTTGACAATTCTCACAACCCCTATCGTACAAGGGGAGTTTCCGTGAGTTGCCATCGCAATTATACAAAAACACTCATTCTACATGCATGCAAATCATAACATTCTGCAACTACTCAACCAAACATCCTTGAAACTTGGTTATTTTCGGAACCTCACGCTCCATGAGGGGTTTACCCGAATAACCGCCTTAGGTACTTTTTAGGGACACATTCACACCTGAGTTTGTAACACATTCACGTTAAGTATTCACATTTCAGACTTACAAAACATTCATACTTCAATTGTACAGAACATTCACACTTCAGGCTTACAAAACATTCACACTCAAATACTTCAAATAGCTACCTATCTACTTAGACTAACTAATGAATTAAACTTAGGCTCATTTGTGTAAGAAGTTGTAAACTTGAACTTTGTTGTGCGCGAGTTTTGTAACTTTGCAATTCCTCAGAATTGCCTATAAAAGAAATTTTATGGGAAAAAGTTTAAGCTTTACAAGTTTGGAAAAGGTATGACTTGAATTTTGGTGAAAGCCAGTGAGTAATAATTGCCAAGCAATTATTACCAACAACCAAGAACAGTTAATTAAACTAAGTACACAATTAATTAAGGCTACAAAGATTTGAGGAAGCCGGCCATTCCTCTTAAAAGACTGCTTGATAATTAATTAAATTAAACATAAAACAACTTAAGTTTTAGGAATTTGCTTTTAAAACACCCTATATTTTTTAGCACCTAATAATTTAATGCCGACCTAACGCTGAAATAAAACATAGTACAAGCTATAGAAGTTTTGAGACATTACGGGCCTTTTGTGAAAATGTGGCCGGCAACTCCTAGTTGCCGGTTGTGGGGAAATGATTCTCCTAACTAGCTTATTAATTCTAGAGCCGTAATTAAGGGGCTCTCTAACTCAGAATCAGGGGTTTGGGGTCCCACTCATAATCCCATGAAAACTACAAAAAATAACCCCAAAAGTGACAAATAAAGAGAACAGTTAGGCCATACAGGCCTACTAATTTTAGGCCAAGAAGGCCGTGGCTTGGTAAATGAAAATGGATTGAAACGATAAAAGTAAAATAAGAGAAAAGTGGGCACGCCTCAAGACCTCCATCGCACAGGAGGGGTTTACATGAGCTGCCCTTGATTTTTGAAGTGCTTAAATAATAAAATAAAAGTAAAACAAAATTGGCCCGGAGGCACAACATGCTATGGAACATAAAAGGGATGGCCTTAGGCCCAATACGTTACTATAAAAATCGGGGCTTACTGGCCCAAAATTTCATAAAAGTTGGCCATGAAGGCCCCAGAATACCATATAAAAAACAAGGCCCGATGGCCGAAAATTGCGTATAAAAATAAGGCCAAAAGGGCCGAAAGCAATCCTAATATTTTTTTTCTAGGCAGCAGGTCTGAGCCGCAGCCGGGCATAAAAAACCCATGCGACTCCTCAATTTGTAGTGTTCGCGCTTTTCTTCTCAGCCCTTTTCTGGCCAGTGTGGGCCAGAAAAGTCCTAAATGTGTCCTATGGGGGAGTGTGTGTTACTAAATTCCCGTACCACACCAGTGGTCCGAGAAGTAACACACACTGGGGAGAGGGGAGTAAAAATCAGGCCGCTCTCGGCCACTGCTAAACGAACACTGACTAACTTAGAATTTTGGGGACCGAGCTGACAGTTTTGCTGACAGCTCGGTGACAGGTCATTAGCGAACTGGGGGCGGAATTCTCCTTTTATTTTAGCCTAAAGCTTCTAGAAAGTTCTAGAACTTTCTAGAAGCTTGCTATCTTTTCCACAGGGCCAGCAGCGGCTGGTTGAGCCAGCTGGGCCATTAAGAGCTGAAATTAATGAGATTTGCGAATTATTGCCCCCCAACTGACCCTTTTTTGATGGATTTCCGATGCTGAAATTCTGCAAAACTTTGCAAAATTTTGGTTAACATATAAACGTAACCAAAGGGGAAATAACATGAATTTTGGCATTTATTTCTGACTTTTACGCAATCTACGTAAGTTTCATATACTTAAAAAGAGAATCTTGATATTCTACGTATTTGACTAGACATGACTAGTAGATTTCTATAATAATTTTAATTGGGGGAAATTGATTAAGCCCCCTCCGAACTTTGTGTACGTGTTAAAATTTGTGTCCTCTTTTCTTTTCTTGAGGCGAACTTTTGTTGTCCTCTTCTTGTTGGACTAGGCCCAACAAAAGTTCACCTGAGGACAAGCCTAGCGTACGTAGGAGAAGAAGAAAGACAGAGGAAACAGCAGCGCACCTGGCTGCCTTGTAGTCTGGGAGGTAGACAACCTCCCAGACAAAGAAAGAAGGAAAGGAGGAGGGAAGAAAGTTAGTATAAAGGTTTTTTAGAAGTCCCCTTTTTGGACTTTCCTTTTAAGCAAAGTGAGATTAGGAAACAAAAGCTAATCTTACTAAAACATTTTTGCTTATAACTCACTCAATTTTGGGAGTTAAAACGTGGGGATTGCATTTTTGGAAAGGGGGGAAATTTCTCTTTCATATGAGCCTAAGTTGCATCACAGACCAAAAATTCATTTCTTACGTAATAATTAGCTAATTAGCATAAATTAAGCCTAACTAACACTAGTTAACATGATTAATAACAAATTAAGACCCTAAAGCATTGTAAAACACAAATTATTGCAAGTAAACACACTTAGGTACTTATTACTTTTAATTTCTTACGTATATCCTAATTATATGATTATTCAGTCAAACCATCTTCCAATATGTGTTATTAGACACTGAAAAGGCTTTTAAAACACTGCTGACAAGGATTAGAGTATTCTTTTCCGCTAGAAATGTTGAATTTCTTATCGTGGTAATTATAAGTTTTGCTTTTATGCCAACACTAGGATTTCTAGAGTTTTACTATTCTTCCGTTCTCGTTAACCTCTAGCAATGGAAGGGGAAAGTGACCGCACCCGGGCCACTGAGGGAAAGGACACCTGTCCTTTCAGAAAGGGGAGTTTTGGAATTGGTCTTATTATTATGATTTTTATTACTTCACGTGTAATAGATCATTATTGGGACTGATTGATCCTAACTAAGCTTGTAAGTGCCCTTCTCTTGTGTTAATGTTGAAGTAACTTTAGGCCTTTCTTCTCGTATTGGATGAGAAATGCTTATTAGGGACTGGCAACTCTGATTTGAACAATTATACAATGACAATTAATTATGGCTTGGACACAATATCAAAACTAGAACTTAACATAGGCAGGATCCTTAGAGTCCGTTTTTTCTGTAGAAACTTCTTTTGGAACGATGATCACTTAGAAACTGATTTTTTAACCACTTTTGAGCACCAGATCTAAGTCATTCCATTACAATTGTTTATGAAATTCACAATCAGCAAATTCTGCAGCCGAACATGTTGTCAGCTTGTACTTAAGTACCCACTTGATTTCTTTTTACAAACTTTTGGTTTATGCAGATCATCATTAACAACGAATGCCTCCTATCCAGAATTTTTCGATTGCTTCCTTTGCCTTGGATGATGGGCTCAAAATTACTTGTATTCAAATGGTGTTTGGTATTGTGTGCTAAAACAGCATGAAATGCCACTCCAGACAAATGTTTTGGCCATTTGCGCTAGTCTTCGCCTCGCCCCTATCAATACAGAGCAGTGCACTGCGTACTGATTCAAATTGGAAACCGCCAGCTTCCTGCTGCTGATCAGGTTTTTTGTTCAAATTTATTGGATTTTCCTGTGATGATCTGTTTGCTCCAATACCCACAGTCTCCATCTGATGAGAAAATGCAGGAAAGTGAACAGAGGTGCTCAAAGAAGTGGCGATTTTCAGTTCTTAGTGCCGTTAGTCAAGGTACAGATTTAGCACCCTGGCATACGGTTAGATTTCCAGGTCAGTGGTAAGTGTCCTCCTATCCAGGTCTCAACATGTATGACTTAGTTCTTGCTGGTGTCTTTTGGAACTTGTCTAGGGGAAGCTGCAATCAGGCTTCCTATAGAGGGCCTTCTATTTAAGGTGGTGGTATCCTTTTGTGCAGTGCTTTTGTGGTGTTTTTTGAAACGCTATAACTTTCGCAATTTTGGGTGTTGTAAAGAGTTTTATACATCGTTTTAAAGCTTATTATCTGTACATTCACATGAGCTTACAGAACTGGCAAAATTTGGAAAAAATAGCAGAAATTTTCTGACAAGCTGACATCGAACAGGATGAATATAGACCAAAAGTTTTTGAACATCGATTTCTCAAAACTGAAGAATCGGCCAAAAGTTCTTTTTGTGCCACGATATGAAGGACATATGGACCGAGGGACGTTCTTTTGGATTTGGCTCAGCAGGTCTTAACGGTCGAGAAAATCGGCCAAATGCACAGTAACACGAAATTTCGCAACTTCGCATTGAGTTTTCTTGCTATTCAATATGTTTTAGCCCAAACAAAGAAAAACGTCCCTCCGCAGAAGTGCGAATTTTCGATTCTGCCAAAAATCTTCGGAATCCGTCTAGTAGTTTTTGAGAAATCGATGTTCGAAACAAAATAATCACAGTTTTGCCAAAATGGTTTTTCGGCCAAATCTCTAGCTGAAAGCAATAAAGTCCGGCTAATAGGCATTCATAAAATGTGCATTTGGACGATGTATCGATTGAGTATAACTAAGCCAATTTTGTCCTTAACATGTGGCAGTAATTTTGAAAAAACTGATTTCCTCGAAAATGGCCATTTTTTGACCCTAAAAACAGTTTTTGCTTATACTGACTTAACCACTGGAGATAGCTCAAAGGTTGTAAGAGCAAAAATGTTCATTTTCGAGTCCTCTTTCCAGCCATACCAACCAATCCCGTGTCTTGTCTACCTACTGGGAGCTTAAGGCCAAAAACCAAAACTTTCTTATCTTTTGGCCTAAGAATACGGGACTGGTCCTAAAATGATGAAGAGCACGGAAATAGGTTATTTCGTAAGTTTTAGCCCTTTGCGTAAAGGATTAAAGCCGTATGAGTCAAAAATACCCGAAAGGAAACCAGTACCTTAAAGCTTCTTCTTCAATTTAAAAACCTGCTGCTGCTATCTGACAGTTGGTGCCAGGTTAAAATTAGTACTTGATGGAACCGTCGTTTCAATAGATATCTGAAGCCAAATATCACAATCTGACTAAGTTTATCAAACGCCGTATTTTTGATCTCCAAGATTACAATTATGCCGTGATATTGTGATGTCAACAAGTCTATGAAGCTCTCTGATCAAAGGTATTAAGCTTGGGGACTTGGCGTAAAAGCTTTGAGTCTGCCCCTAAGAATTTAAGGATTCTGCCAGCACCATCGTTTTAAATTCGTCTGGTCCTACCTCAGTTGTGAATGGTGTAAGCAGTCACAATTCTTGACTTTATCCCGTTGCCGAAACTTGGCTTCCCATCCCAATTTTCATCTAGTCTGCTAGTCCTTGATCCACCCAGTGCCTGCCCATGGGACTATCCACCCTAAGTATTTCGTCAATTCCGGCTACACTTGGCGCCTGCCATGTGCGTATGCTGTCAGCTTTTAGAACGTAGGCATAGCGTGCAAATTTCTTTGAAGTGCACATACTCAGTTGTGGGGGGTCAGCCGTTATTGTGCAGATGATGTTTTTGCTTGATAATTAAGAGTGTTACGCTTGTCATACTCTAGTTATTAGGTACTCTTGCTCTTATGTATTATGTACTCTAGAGTTTAGCACACCTAAGAATCTAAGTTCGCTCTGTTAGAAAATCAACATTATCCTATTGTTAGTGGCAAAGTGTATGACAATGGTAAAGTTATGTCTTAACTCTGACAAAGATATGTGTAATGGGTGAGCCGGGAATTAAACCGCAAACTCAACGCCACTACCTAGGACTGAGCGCAATGGACGCTATCCGTTCACTGCGGGTTAAGATCTTTAGTTCAGGCGGCTCTCAATCCACCGTCTTGCCTCGCCAAGGGGAAGGGATAATTTTTGGGGGACGCCGACGAGGCGCCAGATAAAAGTTGGGGGACGTACACAAAAGTTAGGCTCAGATACAAGTGAGCTCCGGGCTACTCCCAGAGTGCTACCTAGCTAAAGCAGAGATCAAAAACCTGGTTAAGTACGGTTAATAGAAGTAGGTAGAATTAAACTAAAGACAACTGAGCAATTTAATGGGTGGCAACAAGGGATTACAACTGTGTTTTTTTTTCGTCGAAACTTTTTGCGAACTTTTACGCAGTCCTCCAAAATTTTTTGCGGAATTTCGCAAAAAATTGCGAAATTCTTATTTTTTAGTTTTTTAAAGATAACTATTGAATTTTAGTAATTTGGGTGTATTTAAACACATTTTTAACATTTAAGGCATAGTATTAACCAAGAAATAACTTTTTCTAAAGCCGAAGCATGTGTATATAAGTATAAATAAATATGTATACATAAAAATTAATAGTGAAGAGACAATCGGGGGTATGTGGGCGGAGCCCCCAGAAGCTAAGAAAATTTTGTAAACCAGAGGAAAATCCTTAGTGGAAATTCTCAAAAGTTTAGTTTCGGCAGGCAGTAAAATCCTAAAATATAAGCAAACTGCTAAAAGGCAAAAATTGTTAAAAAATATGCTTTGGTAAATTTTTTTATCGCTAAAAGAACTTCATTGCATAGCTGTCACTCTGCATTCTAACTCGGCTAAGATTAAAAGGTGTCTACGTATAGAAATACGCGCCGAAGGCGCGAAATTTTTTGAAAATTTGCTTCAAAAAGTATGTGAAATACGTTTAATTTTCATCTGAGACAACTGAAAATTTCTACTCAAGGCCAAAAATTTTTGCGGAACTTTACGCAGAGCTCCGAAAAAAGTTGCGGAATTTTCAAAAAAAGTGCGGAATTTCGCAGTTTTTTTCGCAAAAAAAACACAGGATTACAACAGAAAATTCTCGTCTGGGCTACCCAGAGGGGGACAAGTAAATAAAAGTGGGCAACCCACCAAATAACAATAACAAGGGATATAAAAAGTGATAACAACGAAATGGGAACGGGAACCAGCAATTATTGGGGGGAAGGGAGGAGTTAACAAAATGGGGGAGGGAAAATTAGCTAATAAAAATATACCCAGGGAACGGGGGCAACCCCCGCAGAATAGGATGGGGGCGAGATGGGGCGAGTTAGGAGTAAACAAAAGGGAAAACGGTTAGGAATTAAATTGGGAATTAGGAAGGTTGAGATTAAAGTAATTTTTAAAGAAAAAGAAAAAATGAAGAAACTTACAACTTTGGCGGAGAAACACAGAAAGCTGGGGCCCCAAGTTTTAGGACCGACTGCTCGCTAGCAAAGAACACTCCTAACTCCCTAACTGGTGGCGTGATGACGAAAGGAAAGGATTGTTATGCATTGATAACGGGAGGGTCTATCTTTGCTAAGCCAACATAATTGTGGAATAACTGCAAAGTTAACTTTATGCTCGGAAAATAGGGAAATTAAAGATTTTGGACGAATTTCAAAATATGAGCATAAAGTTAGCACTGTAATTATTTAGGAGGAGCTTCACACACGAAATAATACAAAATCATCGGGCTTCCCAACAATTATAATAACATAATATTTAAGGGGAATCTGGGCGATCTTTAGGGAGTTTTAAGTAAAAACTACGAAAGTTGAAGATTGAAAAGGACTTGGATAGGGGGTGATAGCGGGGACGCTATTACACACATTACATCTCCCCAGGGCTTAAAGCTCGAGCCCCCGCGCAAGGGGAAAAGAAAAGGAAAAGAAAGGAGTTTTTAGGGGGGATGAGGATGTACAGTTGTCAATAACAATATAAAGTCAGTAACAAAACAAATACGTATAAGTAGAATCGAATAGAGAAATAAGCTGAAAAGTAAAAGGACTGGAAGGGGGGATTTAGCTTCAAATTTATTAAAGCATCATTCTTTTTGAGAGATTAAAATAGGGAAGGGAGAAGGGAATGCCACAACCTACCAAGGTTCCGGTCATATAGTATGCCAGCTTCGTAGGGGCATCCCAGGTACGGCGGCGCTACCCCAGCAACCTATACGAATGTCCTAGGGGGGGGAAGGAGGGAAGGGCTCACCTAGGCTACGCGATCGAACCCTAGGCTCAAGGACGGTCTCGGACGTATGTTTGAGGGAAGGAGATGGGAAAATTTCGCAAGAGGACTAGAAAATGGGTAATTGGCTTACACATAGACAGACCACATTTATACCCCATCACGCCCGTTAGGGCCTACGGAACACTTATACATATATACATTCATACAGAAAAACAGATATATAAGCCAATAATCGACGGTATATTTTACCGTAAAAGGGGAGGGGGGAAAAGGAAGGGATTCAACAACAGAAAAGACACTACGTCCGAGACGTAAATTTGCCCCTCTGCGCAAATTGACCTACTTCGCGACATTCAGTGGAAAGAGACCCTAGCGGCCTTACTTTCGTTCGGCTGGGAGAGGAAAATAAAACTGGCAAAATATATGGATTACCCCACATATGATCAAAGAAAGTGGCAAGGAAGAGAGGGTGAGATTTTTGTCAACGTAGTCTCTCAAAAAGAGGCGCTTTCCGTTAAGGTGATTCCGTTTGGAGACATCAACTTTGAACCTTTATTACTTATTCATTCCTTGGAGTTAAGAAGCCATTTTTATATCGAAATGGAGCTTAACATTTTCTCTTTCTAAAGAATGCAGTAAACCTAACTTTAGTTATTGCAAATTATTTTACTGCATTTTCGAAGTATTTTAATTTTCCAGATTTTTGCAGACTCAAGCAAATTTTTTCATGAGGCGTCAGCCACATCATTCGATTCCACTATTAAATAGCTGGGGACCCTTTTTTAATTAGTATGAAACCGCTCTTCGTTATAAAAAAATTAGCTGAAATGTAAGCGCAACCTGGATTTTCCCTACTTTTCCCAACTTTGGCAAGCGACCACCTTAGCTAGAAAGCAGCAATCGGGGCAACTAAAAAAGAGTCCCTGGGTATTTTTGTGTAAAACACGTCCAGTAAGTGGCAACCCTCTAGTTTGCATAGTGAATGCTTTACAATCGCTAGAAGAAATTTGGTCATGTTTTTGCAAAAACTAATTAATTTTACGGCTTGCGTAGCTCAAGAAATGACGTATTATTTGATTTCTGCAAAAATGACAAGTTTTCAGCGCCCAAATAAGAAAATCAGCTGTATCTCACTACAGAGAAAAGCCCCCCATTCTCAACCTCCCCAGAACTTTTTGGGGGGGAGTCGCGCCGAAGGCTCGGAAAACGGCGAAAAATTTCTCAAAAATTGGGGCCCTCAAAAAAGTTGGTGGAACACCATAGTTTCCCTGGGACTTAGGGTCTCTTGGGTAAATCTTGGGATGTTGGTGGTTGACCCCCAAAATGTGATGGGGGGTGCCCCCCCAACCCCCCCCCCAGAATTTGGACCTCAGAAATTTTGAAAAATGGCCAAAAAATGCAAAATTTTCTGTAAGTTAGCCTTTTTCTCATCAGAATAAGGCTTGTTTTCAACGTTTTAGGCGTTAAAAAAGGGAGAGGGTCAAAAAATTCGATTTGGGGGAGGAGTAAGAAAATAGGGGGGGGGGGTCGGCGAAAAATCTTTTTCGTTAAAAAACAGAAGAATTTAATTTTAAGGTAATTAAGTGAATTTTAGTAATTTTTCTCTAATTTTTTTGGAAATTTTCGAATGTTTTGCTAAAGCAAAAATTCAGGTAGGGGGTTGAAAATTTTTATTTTTGGGGAGGGGTAGGACAATTTTTTAGAGGAGGAGGGTCGGAGACCATAGGTGTAACGGAGATTTGGAGTGGGGGGGCTCCCCCCCAACATTTTTTGGGGGGCCCTCTGGAGACCCTCTTTCCACAATTATGTTGAAAAACGCATAAGGCCGACCCTCCCGTTATCAATGCATAACAATCCTTTCCTTTCGTCATCACGCCACCAGTTAGGGAGTTGGGAGTGTTCTTTGCTAGCGAGCGATCCCGGTCCCAAACTTGGGGCCCCAACTTTCTGTGTTTCTCCGCCAAGATTGTAAGTTTCTTCATTTTTCTTTTTCTTTAAAAATTACTTTAATCTCAACCACTTCCTAATTCCCAATTTAATTCCTAACCGTTTTCCTTTTGTTTACTCCTAACTCGCCCCATCTCGCCCCCATCCTATTCTGCAGGGGTTGCCCCGTTTCTGGAGTATATTTTTATTAGCTAATTTTCCCTCCCCCATTTTGTTAACTCCTCCCTTCCCCCCAATAATTGCTGGTTCCCGTTCCCATTTCGTTGTTATCACTTTTTATATCCCTTGTTATTGTTATTTGGTGGGTTGCCCACTTTTGTTACTTGTCCCCCTCTGGGTAGCCCAGAC
>JASAND010031884.1:0-57347 GCA_030248195.1 Trissonchulus latispiculum | reverse complement strand
TTTTTCATGCATTGCTCAAATCGGGCATTCCAGTCGAAACGGGGGTACACTCGCACTATGCTTCTTATGTGCTTAAGCTCGAAACAAGTTGTGCCAAAAGGGGTGCGCAACTTTGGTCAACTTAAATGGTGGAACATTCAAACGTTTAAAGAGGAAGTAAGGAATCAATTCCAATTGTTCCATGAATTGACATCAGTTGTTTTTATATTTTAAATTGCAATATTCTTACTATCTCATTCATTTTAGTTTTGATTTCATAATGCAAAAATTTTTTCTATGCAAATTTCCAGTACAATTTTGAGTTTTGTAAAAAATTAACCCGTGTATACCGTCTCGGTGTGCAAAATTAACAAGGATAATTATTCTTGCTTCAATTTTTTGCACAAAAAGATTTCTTTAGGGTTACCGTTTCCATATTTGAAATTTCAAATGCTCACTTTTCATAATTTGATTGTGGTTTGCAAACAAATGTTCATATTCCTTGAAATCCTTGTCTTATTGTGCCAGTAATGGATAATTTACAAATGTATTGTTAATTTCTGCAAAAGTTTTCAACATTTTCATATTTATATATATTTTGTGAAAAAATACAAATCCTGGTATTGGCAGCAAAACGGATGCTACAAATTCCCATTGCAAGAGTACATAATATGAGGGTGCCGCTCAGACACACTCTATACATCACGCTACAACTTCAAAGCTAAGCGTCAAGACTTATGGTGAAATGGCCTCAAGATGGTAGAATGGCATGGGATGGATCACCAAAAACCTGTAGCTGCAACTTAAGAAAGTCT
Source organism: Trissonchulus latispiculum (assembly GCA_030248195.1). NCBI lineage: Eukaryota > Metazoa > Nematoda > Enoplea > Enoplida > Ironidae > Trissonchulus > Trissonchulus latispiculum. The sequence goes on along the minus strand of JASAND010031884.1, from coordinate 56,553 downwards.
GGCTTTTCAGTGGAACTTAAAAGTAAGACAGTACCAGCATCGGGGATAAGAAAAGAAACCTACCTGCATGCAGTTTCGAGCCCAGAGCACCACCGAGGGGGGGGGGAACCTACTTTGCATAATCTCACGCTTTCGCTGCAAATTAAATGTTGATTGCCTGTCAACCCAAGGCTTATTGTAGGCAATTTATTAGTTATTTTAATTAATTAATTATAACTCAGGTTAATGCAATTCAAAAAACTAATTCTGAAATATAAATTTTGCAGCATTTTTTCTGTTCTTTCCAATGATATAAAAAACTGCCGCATATCAGCAAAATTCAGGAAGGAACGTAACGCGCAACAATTTTTACATCATTATTATTGCGAAAAATGCTACAAAGTTGTCGAATTAGTTTTTTAATTGCATTAACCTGATTTAAAGTTGGTGAATAATTAATTAATTAAAATCAACTAATAAATTGCTCTTAAAAATAGTCTTGTAGTTAGTGGTGCCAATCAGCGAGCAGACACACGCTTGGAGCTTTTGCTTATGTAGTTAGTGCAAAAGTGGGACTTCTCGGAAGTTTCGGGGGGGGGGTCCGAGCATCTTTAAATCGAAGATGTCTATATTACAATTTGCACATGTTAAAAAAAGGTTTTCAAATTTTGGTCTATTATGTACTCTTGACAATAATTGACATTTTCTGAAGGCAATTTTCTGACACACATTTCTACAATTTCAAAATATCAGTAGTTTTTATTAAAGACAACTAGATCACTGCAGTGACAAGCAGCTCAACTCGTTGACAACAGTATTAGTAGTAGAACAGAATACAATAATTTTAGAGTACTCACCACTATTACCACTGGTTGCTCCAATTTTTTCAGATACTTTTGTCTAGGCAACAACTAGTATTGTTCTCCATTTTTGGTAGATTAATCATACCTTGAATTGTAGGCAAATCTTTTTCTTTAAACCTATTAATTAGTTTAATTTTGTCATACAATTACATTAATTGTTCATTTTAATATGGTGCCAATTACTTTGTAGCGTGGCAACTTCACGTGGGTCAATTAATGCAAAATGACTCTTCAAACTAATTTATTTCAAAGCTTGACCGGCAACTGCTATTACGCCACGAATAAAAGGAAAATACTTTCAAATTACAAGTACTGCAGATTTCACTATTTGTCAATGAGGCACTGTACACGAAAAGTCAGAAATGACCTAGCAGATAGTATATTTCGGCAAAATTAACAAATTATTGTACACCGAAAGTTGTCAGAAATGAGAATTCAATACCTCATATGCCTAATTACACTATGTGACTGCGAAATCGTTTTAACATATTTAGCATATCTAGTTGTATTTTTCACAAGATATATATAAAATGTAGAAAATGTTCTTAATACATTTTCGAAATTATCCATTACTGGCAAAAATATAAAACATTTCAAGAATGATATAATGGTATTTGTTTTTTTGCAACTCGTCAGTTATTGAAAAGTGAAACATTTGAAATTTTAAATACAAAAATTGAAGCAAATGTAAATACTTAAAAATTTCAGTTTGGTAGAACAAGCAAGAATAATTGGTCTCTGCAATTTGCACATAATTCAATTATACACATGTTAATGTTTTTCAAAACACTAGAAATCGTACTGGGAATTTGCTACATGTTCTCGGAACATTGCAAATCAAAATCCAAAATAGTAAGGATAAATACAATAATTTTGCAATTTACAATATAAAACAACAATGGCTCAATTCATGGAACTAACGAATTGATGAATATAAACAACTCCACAAGAAAAGTGGGCGGCAATTTGGCATTTGGAAGTTGACTCGGCAAAAATTTCCGTCTTCCACCAAACAAAGTGGCACCGTGCACCACTGCGCTTCTAGTCAATGTTTAGGTGTATCTCGCGACTCTTTCCAATGCTCTAGCTCTCTTTTACAAAATTAACCGATGGTGATCCACTCCAACATGTTGGTGCCGCCAAATCGGCCGCAAATAGATTACCGGAGCTCCAAAGGGGTACGATATATTTCGGCAGACGTGAAGCGGCAAACGCGCCCGTCCGGGCGGAAAGATCTGAACACAGGCTCCATTACGCGAAAGCTCGCCGCTACAGTCGCGCTTGCGACGAGCACGGGCCCCCGGGGAGTTCGATTTCAGTGAATCATTGCTCTCTAGCACCGTCCCGTGACATGAATCTCGCGTTGCAAAATGTAACTGGCTCCACGATAATTCTGAAAGATTTCAAATTTCCGGCGATCAAGCGATGGAACCGGCTCGGAGCTGAAGGCGCGCGCCACGTTGTCGGCCGCCCATTCCAAAGTCGTCCAAGTTTAGCCGGTTTCCGAGTTATGCCTTAAAATGCGTTGCTAGCAAAAGGTTGCAGCAGCCGCTGGTACGGGCGCGATTCAAGAAAAGATTTCAGTAGCGGGGGCCGTGGCCACGTCGCGGTTGGTTTTCCAGGAGCTGGAAAAGACCCAACCTACGACTTTCTTGGCTCAGTGATTCAACATTGAAAAAAGGAATTTTGATCCGTCATAATCCTTCCAATTGGCCGGATATCAGCGTCAACATAGGATTAGGTTGATGTCTCCAGCGACGAAATATGTATTTTCCGGCTGGGCCCGGTCGGCTGCGCAATTTTGCAACCCCAAGAAACGCTTGGTCCCAATTTAGGGCTCACCTGGTGTTGACGTCAGAGCAACCAGCAGCTCGCTCGCTAACGGCCCACCCCCCCAAATCAGACCCATCACTTCAAAGAATTTTGAGCGCTGTGTTTGTGTCTCTCCCAAAGCTCGAAGCAAGCATAAGATTCGCGCACACAGTGCTTGTGCTTTCGAGCTTAAGCACATAAACAGAGCGAGTGAGCGTACCCTGCTCTGACTAGGCCCGATTTGCGGGGGCCGTTAGCGTTCAGAGCATAGTTTTTGCTCAGATAACACAGAGCTTGCCTAGTTGCATACTCTTATTATAAATTCTTGGCTGGGCAGCAGCATGCGGGGCGGAACGACAATGAATGTCAACGTGGGTGTAGCCCCGGCGTAGTATATAGTCGCGCCTGAACCCGAATTTGCCCTAATCCGGTCTGAATGTTGCAAAACCGAGTAGCGTTGTGCGTCAAGCGCGCAAAATCTTGTTGTGTGCGCGCGCAGTCGCCAAGTTACGGTTAGTGTTAATAACTGTGTCGGTTCCCAATGTTTCCATTTTGCTGCATTTCACAACCCATATAGCTTAATTGCTGTTGTTGTAATTTTAAATCTCTACATGTTGTGATTACCCAGCAAAGTTATTTATACATTGACAGAGAGTGACAATCAGTAATTGGCTGCTGGCGCGGCACATTGATCGCGTTTGAAGTCTGTGTCTTGTACATATGCTCCTCTCACCTACTTTCTATGACGACAGGTCGATCTAAGGATCCATGATTGGCCATAATTTTCGATATGAACAGCGTATCTCTTGACAGAAAAGTGAACAAGTTTTAAATCTGATTATCATTCTCTATTGAGACATAAGATGTAAGACTTGTAAATAATTGAGCTTGTGCGTTTTGGGCAATCTGCATCGTGGCAAATTTTGAGAACACCGGCAATCATGTCAAATATAAAACAAGATTTGGCAAGGGTGTCTTGATTTCGAACCGATTAACTCAAATAATTTAACTGCTAGAAATATTGCAACTCGATTCGCTGCTGAGATGTTCACAATAATAATTTCAATAAAATAATAATAATAATAATAATAATAATAATAATAAACATGACTCTAAGTAAACAAACAATAATAATGTTCAAAAAAGTTGATGATCTTTAAATGAACATATTCAATCATTTATGCGTCTGATCAGTCATTTAAGGTGGCAATTTTTTTGGGCACAAATAATTGGTGGCAACAAATCGTGATTTTGGCGAACCTTCCGGAAATTGTCGGCAAGTTTTGGCGGGAAATTTCCGGCAATTCAAAAAATTCGAGATTTCCGATCAGGCGGAGTTTCAATTTCCTGAAAGTTTGGCAGTACTTCATAATTATGATTATATTCACATTTTGAAAGATCTTCGTTGAGTTTTCATGCCGTTTAAAACTTTCTAGCTTTTTCTAGCGTGCGATAGCAAGTCGATTTTAACTTCAGCTGCTTTTTTGCAGAAATGATATTCCATCATTTCTGGAACCGGCAAAATCAAACCAAGGTCGATCTGAAGGTCTCACAGGCCGATGGACGATCGTCTTCCAACAGCTACATAGGCAGTTATCATGAAAATGATTTTGCAAAAGACGAATAATTTTTTTCCAAAGATTGTAGCACACCACGTGCTGTGGCCGCCAACGAGTATCCGACACAGCGAAGAGTACACGACAAGAGTAGCGCCACTAGGCAAGCTCTTCTTATCAGAACAAAAACCATACCGCTCAACGGCCCACCGTCAGACGCAGGACCCCCCCCCCCGTTTCGACTAGGTACTGATTTTCGGGGGGGGGGGGGTCACTAGGGTCTGATTTGCGGGGGGGTGGGCCGTTAGCGAGCAGAGCATAGTTTTTGTTATGTTAAGAGAGAGCTTGCCTAGTGGCATACTCTTATCATTATGTACTCTTGAAAGCAGTAATCGAGGCAAAAAACGTCCCTGGTTATATTTGTACAGAACTCGTTTGTTAAGCAGCAGCCCTCCAGCTTGCATGGTGATGCTACACAATCTTTGGAAAAAATTATTCGTGCTTTTGCAAAATCTACATTTTTCATGATAGCTGCCTATGGGATAGCTGTTGGAAGACGATCATCCATCGGATAATTAGCCCCTGTGAGACCTTCAGATCGACGCCCTTAGTTTGATTTTACGCTTGTGTAGTTCAAGAAATGATGGAATATATCATTTCTGCAAAAACGACAAGTTTTCGACGCCAAAACAAGAAAATCGGCTATATCGCACGCTAGAGAAAAGCTAGAAAGTTGCTTTAAACAGTAAAAATGAGAAACTCAACGAGATCTTTCAAATGAATATAATCATAATTGTATAGCTGCTGCCAAACTTTCAGAAATTGGGAAATACCGCCCTGATCGGAAATCTCGAATTTTTGAACCGGGATTGCGCGGAGGGTGTTAGAACGCTAAAATAACTTATTTCGGAAGGTTTCGCCAAATTTCATCCTGATTTGTGCCACCAACCAATAATTTGTGCCCAAAAGAAATTACCACCTTAAATGACTGATCAGACACATAAATGATTGATAATTCGTTTTAAAGTCATCAACTTTGAAGCATTATTATTGTTTGTTTACTTAGAGTTAAGAAGTCATGTTTATTATTATTATTATTATTATTATTATTATTATTTTATTAGTATTATTATAGTTATTTCGACGGCACTAACATGAAATCGAAGTTTTTTAAAACCACTGAGCTATTTCTAACAGTTAAGTTATTTGAGTTAATCAGTTCAGAAATCAAAAATCAGATTGACCACCTTAAATCTTGTTTTGATGCTATTTATATTTATTTATGATTTGTGTTCTGCATTTACTTTACGAATGCAGATTATAAAACCTTTTACAAGCTCAATTATACAAGTCTTATCTTATGTCTCAATAGGAATGATAATCAGATTCACTTGTTCACTTTCACAATCAAGAGATACACTTGTTCATATCAGAAAAATTATGGCCAATCGTAGATCGAAATACTTTCTACCAATCAGCCTGTCGTCATAGAAAGTAAGGTTTTGTGAAAAGGGAGGCATATGTACGAACAAGACGAACTTCAAACTTGCGGTCAATGTGATCACGCCAGCAGCCAATTGCAGGTTGTCACTCTCTGTCAATGTGTATGTAGCTTTGCTTTTAATTTTAATCACAGCATAGCGTAAATTTAAAAAATTACAACAGCAGCACAATTAAGAAATAAGCATATATAGGTTGTGAAATATAACAAAGTAAACCTGTTAAGAACCATTTTACAGTTATTAACACTAGCAGAACTTTGGACTTTTAACAGGTGTACGCTTTTAACACCACTTTTTGCACTTTTCAACATAGATTTTTACATACCTTTGACACTTTTTAACACTACTTTTTCGAAATTTTTAGTTTTTTACACCTACAACCTTGTTTGTTCAGACCGGGATTAGGGCAAATTCGAGGTTCAGGCGCGACATATATACCTACGGTCAACCGGGGCTACTTGCCCACGTTGACGTTTCATTGTCGTCCTTGCATGCTGCCTTTAACCAAGAGTACATAATTATAAGAGTATGCAACTAGGCAAGCTCTATGTTATCTGAGCAAAAACTATGCTCTGAACGCTAACGGCCCCCCCCCGCAAATCAGACCCTAGTCGAAACGGGGTACGCTCACTCGCTCTGTTTATGTGCTTAAGCTCGAAAGCACAAGCACTGTGTGCGCGAATCTTATGCTTGCTTCGAGCTTTAGAACACAAACACAGCGCTCAAAATTCTTTGAAGTGATGGGTCTGATTTGGGGGGAGTGGGCCGTTAGCGAGCAGAGCATAGTTTTTGCTCTGATAACATAGAGTGAGCCTAGTGGGATAAGCGTTTCGCTGGGGTTTTTAAAGTGTGCACAGCCGATTATTTAACCGGAAAATTATGTGGATCTGTAGATTCTTCGTCGCCTGAAAGGTTTTCTGCATCAACCTAATCTATGTTGACGCTGATATCCGGCTGATTGGAAGGATTATGACTGGATCAAGAGTGTTTAGTTCCTTTTTCAATGTTATCACTGAGCCAGAAGTCGTAGGTTTGGGTCTTTCCAGCTCCTGGAAGACCAACCGCGACGTGGCCACGGCCCCCGCTGTAGATATTTTTCTTGAATCACGCCAATACTGTGGCTGCTGCAACCTTTTGCTAGCAACGCATTTTAAAGGCATATCGGAAACCAACTCCGGGCTTCTTGGACGACTTTTTGGAATGGAGCGAAACCTTGTTGGCAGTGGCAACGCGGGAGTGACCACTTCGATTTCAGCTCAGGCCAGATCGGTTCCATCCTTGATCAGCAGGCATTAGGAGACAGATCTTTCAGGATTATCGGTTCCAGTTCCCGTTTGCATTAGCAGGGGATTCATGGATCACAGGACGGTGCTTAGAAGGCAATGATTCACTGAGAGGCGGTAATCGGGGCTCCCGGGGGTGTTAGGTTCTTCGATCTGCTGACCTTAGTAGCGGCAGAGCTTCGCATGGCTCCAGGACAGACACAGACAGCTGTGTTCAGATCTTACTCCGTCGACCTTGGACGGACTTCCCGAGGGCAGGCGTTTTAAGACTTCACGTCTGCCGAGGGGTATATATCGGTACCTTTGAATCCGGTAATCATATTTGCGGCCACGTTTTGGCAGCAACCATGTTGGAGTGGATCACCATCGATGCAGTTGGCCTGCACCGCCAATTTTAGCACACAAGGAAACTAAGTATTGGAAAGAGTCGCGCCCTCTGATTTGCCCTGACCCGCTTTCTTCCACACCTGTTTCATTGGCTTAAACGCAGCAACGTCCAGTGGTTGGCATACACGGTTACTGTTTGGTGGAAGGCAAATGAATTTGATATCGTTTTGACGTAAATTTCGATAATTTAAGGATTATTGGCGGGAATGATTGTCCCCAAACAGGACTTTCGCCCCATTTAGAAATTAAGATTAAGAAATTAAGAAAACTTAAACCAACCCAGGAACGTAATGGAATCAAACTAACCGTGTGGACAGCATCAGCTTTCATGCCTTCGCGACATGAACCACACGCACATAAAGGTGGACCGGCTGGGCCACGTTCATGGTAGCTGGGATCGATTCTCCAGCTTTCGGGTCCGATCCGATGGAGTTTCCCCTTCTTGAAGACGACGAAAGGAGGAAGGACTGTTTCGGCACGGAACCACACCATAAAAGTTGTTTTTGGAATGGGCTATGATTCGATCAGATTGCCAGCGTATTGCCAGCATAGCAGCCAAGTACACATATTCAAAGATTCATAAAAGGAGAGCACAACATCTTCAAGAATCCTTCAAACCTATCCTTTCAAGATTTTTAAATTACAAAATCAATTTTGAAAAAAGATATTAGCGTCCAATGCATGCACCAGATTGAGAATTCACTAAAAGTGATTTTCGTGCTTCCGTCTTCCGTCGTCTTCCGAATGCGCAATGAGTACGTACATACGTACGCAATAGAATCAATTTTTGTATTTAAAATTATGAGCACTAACCTCGAGTTTATCGTTTAACGTTTATCGTTTCTTCGCTGGTGCTGTTGGTCCGAGACAGGGTCAGGTTGTTGGACAGCTTTAGGCTAACTATAGTGTTGTGTGTTATAAAGGACCGAATCCAGTCCTCGCCGGGAGCATTGTTCTTTAAGGTCGGAATAGAAACACCAGCCTTGTTCAAGCTGGCTTGAACGATCAAACGAAGTCAGTCGGATTCATAGAATATCCCCATTTAGCGCAATAAAGTAAATTTGAAACAATGTTTCTTTCAGTTTCCAATGAAAGCACTGTTGGGTTTCCGGGAGGGCAGGTGCTTGGGCCATCCTCAGATTTGGTCTTCTGCACATGATAATAAAAGTTTCTTCGAGGAATTCCAGTGGTGTTGGAAGCAATCTTAGTGGTTTTGTAGGCAGGATCTTCCGAATCCAAAATTTCATCCACGGCCGTCTGCAGCTCTTCTGGTGTGTACGTTTAGTATCTTCTCTTGACAGGTTGTCCTTTGATGTAGTAGCGCATAGCTGCACTACCGAAATTGTCATAGAATATATATATATATATATATATATATATATATATATATATATATATATAATATATACAATATACATATTATAGGTACGCAGAATTTTGTTGTTGGCATGGTTTATTGGTTTGGTTAATAATATTAGTGATTACTCAGGCTGGGGGGATTTTTCAATTGGATAAAAGTCTAAAGATATTTTAAATTATTTATTCAAATGAATGAATTAAAAATGTATTGTCATGATGAATATTACAATTAAAAATGCTACATAAAACTCATCTAAATTGTAGTCAACTTAAATGCTAATCACCATCCAAACGCTTCTTAAATGAAGTTGTTTATAATGCATCAATTCCGTTAGTTCCATGAATTAATTAATTGTTGTTTTTATATTGTAAATTGCAAAATTATTCTTATTTATCCTTACTATTTTAGTTTTGATTTGCAATGTTCAAGTTTATGTAGCAAATTCCCAGTACAATTTCTAGTGTTTTGTAAAACATTAACATGTGTATAATTGAATTATGTGCAAATAATTACCAGGGATAATTATTCTTGCTTGTTCTTTGCACAAACAGAATTTTTAAGTATTTACGTTGCTTCCATATTTAAAATTTCAAATGTTTCACTTTTCAATAACTGACAGGTTCGCAAAATAAATACCATTATATCATTCTTGAAATGTTTTATATTTTTGCCAGTAATGGATAATTTCGAAAATGTATTAAGAACATTTTCTACATTTTATATATATCTTGTGAAAAAATACAACTAGATATGCTAAATATGTTAAAAACGGATGTTATAGCATATGTCGCAGTCACATAGTGTAATTGGGCACTTCATGAAGTGTCAGATTATTTCTGACCTTTCATGAAGTGTCAGGCACATAGTGTAATAGTTTGTTGAACACCTTTATTATACTATCTGCTAGGTCATTTCTGACTTTTCGTGTAGTGCGAATGCCTCAGTTGACAAATAGTGAAATCTCACAGTACTTGTAATTTGAAAGTATTTTCCTTTATTCGTGGCGTAATGGACACAGTTATACCAGTCAAACTGAAATAAATTATTAGTTTGAGAAGTCATTTTACATTAGTGATTACGTGAAAGTGCCACACTTGCAAAGTAATTGGCACCACTATTAAAATGAACGAATTAATATGAATTATTATGACAAATTAAACTAATTAATAAATTTAAAGAAAAAGATTTAGCACAATTCAAAAGGTATGATTTAATCTACCACGCGAAAAATGGAGAACAATACTAGTTGTTGCCTAGACAAAAGTATCTGGAAAAAAAGGGCTCCAACAAGGCGAGAGAAGCCAGTGGTAACAAATTAGTGAGTCTAAAAATTATTGTATTCTGTTCTACTGCTAGCTCTGTTAATCAACTGGTTGAACTGCTTGTCGCCGGAGAATGATCTAGTTGTATCTTTAATAAAGCTACTGACTATTTTAGGATTAGTAGAAATGTGTGTCAGAAAATGCCTTCAGAAAATGTCAATTAGTACTGTCAAGAGTACATAATAGATAAGAGTAAGAAACTCTTACGCTAGCATGTACAAATTATGTAAGGTATGCTCGGTTCATTAACTCGGGACCCCCCCCCCCGAAACTTCCGGGGGGGGGGGGTCCCACTTTGCACTAACTACACGCTTTCATATAAGCGTGTGTCTGCTCGCTGATTGGCCCACTAGCCTAAGGCTTATTGCAGGCAATTTATTAGTTATTTTAATTAATTAATTATAACTTTAATCAGGTTAATGCAATTAAAAAACTAATTCGACAACTTTGTAGCATTTTTTCTGCTCTTTTCAATGATGTAAAAATTGTTGCACGTTACATTCCTTCGAATTTTTGTATTATGCAACAGTTTTTATATCATTGGAAAGAACAGAAAAAATGCTGCAAAGTTGTCAAATTAGTTTTTTAATTGCATTAACCTGAGTTATAATTAATTAATTAAAATAACTAATAAATTGCCTACAATAAGCCTTAAGGCTAACGGGCCAATCAGCGAGCAGACACACGCTTATATAAAAGCGTGTAGTTAGTGCAAAGTGGGACCCCCCCCCCCCGGAAGTTTCGGGGGGGGGGGGTCCCGAGTTAATGAACCGAGCATGCCTTACATAATTTGTACATGCGAGTAAGAGTTTCTTACTCTTATCTATTATGTACTCTTGGTACTGTCCACGTTGTCTTACTTTTTAAATTCCACTGAGAAACCAGACTTTCTTAGGTTAATACAGGTTTTTGGTGATCCATCCCCGCATGCCACATTCGTATCTCGTTGCTTACTCATCTCCAGAGGGCCATTTCGTTATAAGTGGGCAATGGGCAGCGAGTGATTTGAGGGGCACATGACGAAGAGTGTGATGATGATAGCGTGATAACATAGAGTGTGTCTAGTGGCACACCCTCATATTATGTACTCTTGCTACAACATATGGTATAACATCCGTTTTTAACATATTTAGCATATCTAAGTTGTATTTTTTCACAAAATATATATAAAATGTAGAAAATGTTCTTGCGAAATGCTTAATACATTTGTAAAATTATCCATTACTGGCAAAAATATAAAACAAGGATTTCAAGAAGGATATATGGTATTTGTTTTGCAAACCTGTCAGTTATTGAAAAGTGAAACATTTGAAATTTTAAATATGGAAGCAACGTAAAAACCTAAAAAGTCTTTTTGTGCAAAGAACAAGCAAGAATAATTATCCTTGTTAATTATTTGCACATAATTCAATTATACACAGGTTAATTTTTTACAAAACTCCAAAAATTGTACTGGAAATTTGCTACATAAACTTGAACATTGCAAATCAAAACTAAAATAGTAAGGATAAATAAGAATATTGCAATTTATAATATAAAACCAACAATTAATTAATTCATGGAACTAATGGAATTGATTCCTTATAAACAACTTCCTCTAAGAAGCGTTTGGATGGTGACTACCATTTAAGTTGACTAAAGTTGCGCACACACAGCTTGTGTTTTCGAGCTTAAGCACATAAACATAGTGCGAGTGAGCGTACCCCCGTTTCGACTAGGTGCTGATTTGCGGAGGGAGGGGTCACTAGGGTCTGATTTGCGGTGGGTGGGCCGTTAGCGTGCAGAGCATAGTTTTTGCTCTGATAACATAGAGCTTGCCTAGTGGCATACTCTTATCATTATGTACTCTTAGTTGTAATAACATAGTTTGATTGGGCACTTCATGAAGTGTCAGACACATAGTGTCATAGCTCGTTGAACACCTTTATTGCACTATCTGTCAGGAAATTTCTGACTTTTCGTGAAGTGCCAATGCCCAATTGACACATACTGAAATTCCCACTGTATACTTAACTCGAAAATATTTCCCATAACTTATGACGTAAATAGAAACCGTTACAACACAAGTCAAAGTTGAAATAGAATAGAAATAGAATGTTTGTCTAACAAATTACATTATATATACTATTTACGTTTGAAATTTGCTAGGTAATTGCCATCGCTTTAAAATAAAAATACATTTTGTTGAATGAAAATGGAGAGGAGTTTGAGTGAAATCTGAGTAGGATTTATTTTACGCTATGAAATAACTAATTTTCCAAACAGGAACTCCCTGTATTTTACAGGTTAGTTTTTTCTTATGTACAACCTGCCTACGAATGCTCAGATGTATTTTACATGCGACGAAGGAGCACTTTTTGTTCTTGTATAGCATAGATGTGTTTGGGACATATATATAAATATAGGTGTAATGCGGGGGGTTTGGGGGGGGGGTAGACCCCAGCCATTTTCTCAAACCCGCCAAACGGCCAAACATTGGGTATTTTAGGGTAAAATTTCCCCAAAATTATTCACAGATGTCTAAATTTTTGGCTTAAAGTGTTTATCATTGCGAGAAATACAAGTTTTTAACTGTGTTATGGGTTTTCTGACTTATTATTGACCTTATCTTGGACTTTGAAACATGTTGGCAATCAAGTTTTCAAGTTTAGAAACAATGTCTAATGTCAAAATTACTTCATAGTTGAGTGTTTCTTGGCCTTAGTAATGAAAAGCTTTATGCAGTATGTATTTATGTAAAAGTAAAATATGTATCTGCAAATTATCCGTATTATGACATATATACGCCAATATGAGCCTCGTTGTAGGACAGGCTCATATGTTAAGCGGTTGCAACTTGTTTTCCTTAATTTACAACCTCCCTACGGAACTCTTATGTATTTTACAGGCTAGATTTTGCTTATGTACAACCTGCCTACGAAGACTCATATGTATTTTACATGCGACGAAGGAGCACTTTTTGTTCTTCATCAGGTGTCTAACAACGTTTTGTGCATTTATATATTTGCTATTCTCTACGTTTACTGTCTTGTCTGAAAACCGAAACTATTAAGATGCTCCCACTAAGAACTGCGTATTCTGATCATATCAACTAATTATGCCAAGGCTAATGATGTTGCGACGAACGCAGATAACAGCAAACCTGCAAAGCAGCTATGTATACAACAAGCAGTTGTTAACTGCATGCATAATGAAAAATAGTAATTTTGATAATCTAAATAGCCAAAATTCGCGCCGGCGGCGCAAAAATTTTTTAATGGTGTAGAAAATGCATCTGTGCTGACCTAATTTGAAGCATTAATGTACAATTTGTGCATGTTTCTAATAAAGTGTTTGCGCGGGCGCGTAAAATTTCTTTTGCCCAATTTTTTGAGGGGGCAAAGCCATTATTTCGGGGAGGACGGCCGCCCCCCCCCCGTACCTACGCTAGTGCATAGGAGTAATAGTAATTGTGGAGGGACCACGCCCCAGCCATTTTCCCAAAAACCCTCAAAAATTTTTTGGGGTCCCCACCCCCTCCCCAGTTTTACCCCAAATCTCCGTTACATCTATGCCCACCCCCCCCCCCTCCTGAACCCTTAAGCGATTTTTGGACCGAAAAACTTAATAGTTCACGTTTTGAAAACTGTCTCAATTTTTGGCTTAAAGTCGCTTAAAACGGTGTAAAAATGCCTACAACGTTGAAAATAAGCCATTAACCCTTTTGGAATGAAAAACGTTAAAATACAGAATAGTTTGCATTATCTGGCCATTTTTTGAAAATTATGGGGGGTTTGGGGGATTGTAATTTGTAGTCCTTCCAACTGCCGAGGGGGGCCGACCACCAAATGTACCCCCTCCAGACATCGAAAAATCGGATTTATCCGCTTTTTACCCAAAAATCCGGAAAAATCCGGATTGCGGGGGGGATGAGGGACATACATTAGATATATACACGTATATATATAGTCAGGTTCCCATAAAATCGGTGACAAAGTTCCCACAAAAACCACTGCTAGATCTCCCAGGTTCTTCTACCGTTTCGAGCCAAATTTGGCACATAACAAGTAGAAGACCTTAGTAATATAATATAGCCATGGGGGAAAAAACCCCACTTTTTCGGATTTTGGCTGGAACTTTTTTGTTATAAGGGCTAGCTGAGAACTCTATATACCATCGTACTTGGCGTACTTAGAGCTTTCTTTTAAGCAGATTTGCACTTCTCTAGGTGGTACCGTTAGGCCGGTATAATGCAAAAAGTAGCGGGGGGAAAACCCAATGGGGGGGGGGGAAATCCAAATGGGGGGAAAATAAACCCACCCCTCACAGGTCCTAAAAATTGTCGTAGCGCGATTCTGACACTTCCTGTGTAAAATTCAACTCTTTTTTAGTTAGTATGAGTCAAAAAACCCGACCTAGGTAGCTTTTTTGAGATCTCATGTGCCATTGAAAATGCAGCATCAAATGGACAGGTTTCATAAAGTTTAACACATAAACATAGGGCATTTTTTGAAAAATGCTAAAAACGATGTAATTTGATAAAACTTATTATTCTAACGTGTAGAGAATGGTTTTTTACGTACAATTGGCTATTAAAAGTCACAATTAGACCTCTGCTGGGTCATCCAGCAGCGAAATTGCACTTTTAGGGTTTTATGCCTCTAGCTATCCCAAGTATTCAAAATTGTCCAAATCTGACAGCATAGGGTGACGCAGCGTCCTCGATAATATCGTACTACAGTCCCGAATTGTTTCCCAGTTGAGCTGGTAAAAAAATTTTCAAAAAAATTTGGGTGGGGTTTTTTCCCCCCAAAGTGGGTTTTTTCCCCCCAAAGTGGGTTTTTTCCCCGCCACGCATGGCAATGTGCCAGTATAACGGTGCATCGGATCGGTCTAATTTTTGCTGTGTGCAAAGAGGAAGACTTGCCATCATTGCAGATATTTGCAAAACTTTTCTAGCCCAACCCAGTCAAAAGTTACATCGGTACAAACTTTTGCCAAATTTTTGGAAGGTTGGACCAAAAAGTAGGTATCATTTTCAAAATGTCATAAAATGAGCAAGAGTGAACCAAATGTCCTGATCTTTGCACACATAGGTTAGAAAGAGTCGCGCTTTCTGCTGGTATGTTTTGGAGCTCCTAGCTCCAACCCGTGACCCAGGAGGCGGGTGGGTTTTTTTCCCCCCAAAAAGGGGGTAGGTTTTTTTCACCCCATGGCTATATATCAGTTTGGGTTATATAGCTTATCTGGTGAAGCCAGGGCGCCAGCTAGAAGATAACCACCCCAAAACCACCCTGGCATTTTTAGTGGGGGTGGGGTGGGGGATTCCCTTTTCGGTCCCCCCTCCACTTTTCGGAGCCCCCCCACTTTTTTGGGGGTCGCCCAAATGTGTCTAAAAATTAAGTTTTTGAGGTCAAATTTTCAAAAATTTTCTCAATTTTTAGCTAATTTATGGACTTATAAGCTCATTTTAAGCTTAAAAACAGCGATTTTTTGCGTTTTTAGCTTAACAAGTCGGCTCCTAAAAGGAGCAGTATCTCGCCGTCGGGTTAAATTGACTTTGAGTCAATGTTAACACACAGGGCGACAAGGTAAGCACATACAGCATAGTAGGTATGCGGATACAGTCTGTGTTCGACTTTGGTCGAGGCAGCCGGTTATCGAGCCCTTGTACTTATTTCAACTTGCTTTCATTGCGGTGATTCAATCAGGACAAAACTACCAAGACATTAGTTGCTGAAACATGCACAAATTTTTAGCCCTTTTCTGAGCATTTTCATAAATGACTATTTGCCACGACTCCGAATTGTGCCTGTTGGATTTTTGAATAACCTCGCCACTCTCTCCAAGTTTGATTTCGTTCCCTCTCTCTTGTTCTCGATCTCGCTCGAACAAGATCTTGTTCGCTTGTTCTCTCGCCAGGTTTGATCTGCATTTTTAAAGATTAGGAATCTTGAATAGTGTCGATTGTAATACTGCACCAAAAACACCTCTCAACAAGCAAACCACTACCAAATTACTCGGATTTTACCTTATTTTATTTCCACTACATCGCGGGTGCCATTGAGAAATTAAGTTTTGAATTAAGTCTTCAAAACTTAATTTTTGTTAGCGAAGGCAAAGGATTACAATTGAAAATATACATACTTTACATTAATATTTGCGTATTTAGTAGTGAGAGTGACCCCTTTCAAAAGCAACACAAGCATTATCAAAGATTTTGAAAATCGCTTAAAGTTTAAAGCTTAAATGCAGTTTCCTACTGCATTCACTTTCCTACTTACTACGTGTTCCTACGACCAACATCTGGCTGCAGGCATACTTGATAGCAGGGTAGAAAGGGCTCTGAAGGAGTTCTGAACGTTTTAAATTATATATACATGATGAGATTTATGTATTTTTAATGAAAGATTACGAATAAAGTCCGGTGCGCTAAAACGAAATGTGGCAAATCCCTACTGCTTTAAGTAATACGACTTCACCAGACCTTGTCAGCTACTGAACTGCCAATGAATCGCAAAACTTAATTTGCATATTACAACAACACACGTAGAAACTTTTTGTCAACGAAGGGGGGCCTTGTGAAAACATTCGCTTATTAATTAATGTAACAAGAAACAACAGCTCCCCTCCAAGAATATTTGACTTGCGAATTTAAAACTTTGACCAACCAGCACGGAAAATTTTAAATAAAAAAAGTACCGAATCCTGCCTGATAAGTCAGTCGCACGGCCCCCTTCTTACAAAAACTCGTACTGCTAATGAAGGCAGTGCTGAGTATAGGGTGGGAATTTAACAGTGAAGAGAGGTAGTTCATTTTGCGCTAAATACGAAAACAGCTATCTCGCCTTTAGGCGAGATAAAGTGCTAATTTTTCGCTAAAAATTTTGGTATATTTTACATTTGGCTCGCCCCCCCCACTTTCAAAACCCTAAAAAATGCCAGCACCCTCGAACAAGTTTCGACCTGGTGTTGAAAAAAGTCTTAAACCACAACGGAAAACCCGGTAAGTCCCTAAATTGTGGTTGGTATGTTAGGTGCCCAAGTACTCACGATACCACATATCCCAGCCCCACTGGCTCCTACGCTGTGGCCTGGGCCACCCGATTTTTTTTGGGAACGAACGAATTGTAAAAATGGTCACAGCAGCCACCATACTTGTTTTTCTGGTGATAACGCTGTTTTAGAACGTTTTACCCCAAAGACACTATAATAACTTATATTTGGAATCTTTTAGTAGATTTAACTGGCTCAGACAGCCTGAACCTGGTCAAGTTGGTCTCTTGAAGTACTGGACTTGGCTAAAAACTGATATTTACAGCTTAAATCACGCTGGAAACGCGTTTTCCTAGTTATAAAACGGTTCTACGCAAAATTTCAGTTGTTTTGGTAGAGTTTTGGTGACAGTCCCCAACTTGGCCTAGGTTCCCGGGGGTCCAAGTTAGGGATGCGGACTGTTGTTAACTTGTTACAGGTAAGTCCTCAGAAATTTTATTGCGTACTTAAAGAAAATACACGTTAAAAGGGTGCCAAATCTGCTATATAGCAAGCTTAACAAAAAAATCAAAATTCGGTTTTTTGTCTGGAACTTTCGCAAAACTAAACCAAATCGATTACTTTGAGGACCCATGGATAGGTCTTGGGCTAAGCTTTAAAACCACCCCAGTTTCGTTGCTCTACGATCTACCAGTAAGTTGCAGTAGACGAAAATGTGTGATTTTTTTGTTAAAGGTTTAACAAAAAATCACCCGTTAACAAAAAACCAGTGGCGGATCGGATCCCAGAGAGCAGCTAGCAACTTTTTCTCATCAGTTTTGGATAGAGCACACTATGTAACGTATTTAGAACCCAAAATCGCTAACCTAGTGCTCCAACTAAGGCAAGTGCCCCTCTGATGGCCCCCGACAGCTCCCAGTTTGAAGTCTGGTGGCTCTAAAGTGTCGTTTTAAAGGCTAAAACGTTGGTTTTTCGTGTTTGTGTGTGATAATAACCTATTTCCAGGCATTTTGGCAGAGAAACTCAGAACTTCTTATGTTGGTGGGCAAGGCCGCACCCAGGGGGGGGGGGTTCAAGGGGTCTAGACCCCCCCTTTTGGGATGACAAAATGGAAAATTTTTGCTATTTTTATGGCAAAAACAGCTATTTTTAAAAAATTTTCGCGCGATAATTTCCTTTTTGCAAGAAATTAAAGTCCAATGTACTGTTTTTGGGCAAAAATGCAAAAATTTTTCAATTTCTGGGGGCTCCGCCCCCCAGACCCCCCGCTGCGTTTTACCTTGGACCCCCCTTTTCAAAATCCTGGGTGCGGGCCTGTTGGTGGGATATGACCCATGCCCACGGTCACGTAACCCCCGTCGGACCCATTTGGACCCTCCAGGTATCAACTGTACAGTTCGAAGTGGCTATAAACCTGTCCTAGGGGGTTTTCCAGGGCCCTGAATTCAAATCTAACATTAGTTTTTAGGAAACTATGGGCTAATACTGACTTCTGGAATCACGGTTACCTTTGGACGGTCCAGGCCCGGCTGGTTACCAGGCTGGACTACCAGAAGTGCCAGGCAACCTCAAAAATTACGTATATAACTGGCATTTTTTAGTAGGGGGGGGGGGTGGGGCCCCCCACTTTTCGGTTCCCCCTCCACTTTTCGGAGCCCCCTCCCCCACTTTTCGGCAAGCCCCCACCCACTTTTTGGGGGTCGCCCAAAGGTGTCAAGAAATTAGGTTTTTGAGGTCAAATTTTCAAACATTTTCTCAATTTCTAGCTAATTTATGGACTTATAAGCTCATTTTAAGCTTAAAAACAACGATTTTTTTGCGTTTTTACCTTAAAAATGCTAAGTTTTCGCTAAAAATTTCGGTATATTTTACATTTGGCTCGCCCCTCCACTTTTCGGAAGCCCCCCACTTTCAAAAACCTAAAAAATGCCAGAATAAGGGTTTTCGAGGTCGCTGAGCTCGAATTTGACGTTAGTTTCTGGGCTTTTTCTAGGCAAAAAAGTGGAGGTGGGGAGAGTTGGGGGGAGACCCCCCCCCACTACTGGGGGGGGACCCAAAAGTGGGGGAATCTACAGTATTCTAAAATCGCTAAAAATGCAGTAAAAATAGCTTGTTTTCTACATATACTGCTACAACTATGCCTAAATGTGCTCAAAAATTGAGTTTAGTAAATAGTTAGTAAATGCAGCCGAAATTCGAACGTCGGTCATGAACGTTTTTGAGGTCACTTTTGGGTACCCTCACTTAAAGTTTGCCCTGAACCGCATAGAGAGGGCCTAAGGGCTCAAACTCACAGGCTGTAATGTTATGTGTGGCTATCACCATGCAAAAATTTGGGTCTCTGCGACTTTCCTGTGAGTCAGGGTGGGGTGATTTTTTTGTTATAGTTTCGGGTGATTTTTTTGTTAAGCTTGCTATAAACGTCGGCGGTGGCGGCGGCTATAAACGACGTTTGATGCTCAATGAAACGTTATCGGAACTTCTACACCTCCAGACTCACCATGTCATGGTGGTCCAAGGCAGTCTAAGTGGGCTGCCGTGTTAGACCCTTGGGCTCCACCAAGTAGCATTTAGTATTGATCGGTTATGGGCTATATATAGGTAATATTAGATTTGCCCTGCCTCTTCTCTACCAGTAGTAAAGAGGGTGGTTTTTTATTTGGGAACGCTGGCTTTTTTGGGAATCGTTCCCAAAAAACCACCAAAATTTTTTAATTACTCAGGATTGCCAGGGGGCAGGCAAGGGGCTATAGGTGGGCATAAGTGTCGGACCGAGCCCTATGCATATGCACCCTAGTTGGGTTGGGCTGTCCCACGTCACCTGCAAAAGTTTGGAGCAAAAAACTGTCAATTGGTTTTTTTGGGAACCTGATTATATATATATATGGACAAGTAACAAAAATGCTCCGCACAAAAGGGGATAATATGTGTGGTGGGCCTATGTCTGTCGTTTAAATTCCGGTTGAGAAGGCAAGTATATAAATCCGACACAGCAAGTTTGGGTGGGTGGTTCTATGGCGAAAGTTGTTCAGTTCGATGCGGGCCTTCATTTGACTCGAAATTTGACCACTTTTGAAAATTTTTATTTTTGACCCAAAATCGCCTAAGTCCCCACCCCACCCCACCACAGCACTCTACAGCCACTTTGGGTACGCAGTTCTATGACAAAAGTTGCTCAGCTCACTTAGAGCTTTCATTTGATACCAAATTTGACCACTTTTGAAAATTTTTATTTTTGACCCAAAATAGCCTAAGTCCCCACCCCACCCCACCACAGCACTCTACAGCCACTTTGAGCATGCAGTTCTATGACAAAAGTTGCTCAGCTCACTTAGAGCTTTCGTTTGATACCAAATTTGACCACTTTTGAAAAATTTCATTTTTGACCCAAAATCGCCTAAGTCCCCACCCCACCCCACCACAGCCCTCTACAGCCACTTTAGGTACGCACTTCTATGACAAAAGTTGCTGAGTTCGATGCGGGCTTTCATTTGGTACCAAATTTGACCACTTTTGAAAATTTTTATTTTTGACCCAAAATCGCCTAAGCCCCCACCCCACCCCACCACAGCACTCTACAGCCACTTTGGGTACGCAGTTCTATGACAAAAGTTGCTCAGCTCAGTTAGAGCTTTCATTTGATACCAAATTTGACCACTTTTGAAAATTTTTATTTTTGACCCAAAATCGCCTAAGTCCCCCCGCCTACCCCACCGCAGCCCTCTACAGCCACTTTGAGCATGCAGTTCTATGACAAAAGTTGTTCAGCTCGCTCAGGGCTTTCATTTGGTACCAAATTTGACCACTTTTGAAAAATTTTTATTTCGACCACTTGACCCCTCCACCCGACTGACCCTCCCGACGGCAAAGTGGAACCAGCCCAGCAAAATAGGTGCGTCGGACGGCAAAACGGATACCGGGAATGCGCTGGGCGCACCAGAAAACCCCTATGGACAAAGTTTTGAGACGCCAAGTAGAGCCTAGTATGGACCTCCAGGAAGCGGTTGCCGACATGACCCTCCAGACGGCAAAGTGGAACCAGTACAGCAAGATAGATGAGTCCCACGGCAAAAAGGACACCGGGAATGAGCTGGGCGCACCAGAAAACCCCTATAGACAAAGTTTTGAGAGGCCACGTAAAGCCTACTATGGACCTCCAGGAAGCGGTTTCCGACTTGACCCTCCCGACGGCAAAGTGGAACCAGCCCAGCAAGATGGGTGGATCTGACGGTAAAACTGACTGCGGGAATCGATTCTCCGTGCCAGAAAACCATTGTATGGAAGATTTGAGCTTTCAAAGTTAAATAGATAGCGAGAAATTTCGATTTTTCATTTTTAGAATTTTCGCAATTTTTGATGGACCACTGTGGTCGCTAGGGAAGTGATAGAGAAACGCAACCTGGACCGTTAGTTAGTTCAATATATGTAATTTCTGAATATAAAAAGAAATCAGCTCCAGCTCGTAACGTTCGACCTGAGCGACGACCACAAAAATGGTCACTTTTCGCTATGAGCCGACTTTGCGGCGCCACTGCGGCGCTGTGGCGCAGCTGCGGCGCAAAAAAAGTTGTGATTCTTAAATTCTTTAGAGGGTACTACTAGACCCCATAGCCCTTTAGGTTGGCCCACCGCTGCAGATCACGTGAAAGCGGCGAACATTATGTACAATACAACCATCAAATAGGAGAAACCGGAAAAAAAAAACATCGCCGCCATAACCGGTCCGGGACGCAACTTTTTAACGGTAAGTGATACGGGGCTGAAACTTCACAGACATACTAAACTCGATGTGCTCTACAATTTGCGCATGAAATCTGCGCAGGATCTGCCGCAGATTTTGCGCAGCTTCTGCAGCTTATTTTACACTGTCTCCAGCCACTTTTCACACATATTATAGGGGTCGCTGCCGCGACCCCTATGATAAGTGCAATAGCTTCGTGTTTCTTTGTATATACGTTTATGCAACAAGCTTTGCATATTTAAGTTATGAAATAACTGAGATTGCTAAATTTTAATTTTAGCTTATCAGTTTTTGGCGAAGTTTACAAACTTTAGCAGGAGGTTACGTGACTGCTAGGTTTATGTATGTTATTGTCCGTGTTTTTCACCCACCGATCGTTCAAAAAGCATTTAAAGCTAAGATTATGGTTTAGCAGTCTGAAAATTTCATGACTCTGAATATCGGAATCATTTTCAAAACTGCATAATTTTCGATGAAATTTCAAACTAGCGTGTGATTCATAGGGTCGCGGCAGCGACCCCTATAATATGTGTGTAAAGTGGCTGGAGACAGTGTAAAATAAGCTGCGCAGAAGCTGCGCAAAATCCTGCGCAGATCCTGCGCAGATTTCATGCGCAAATTGTAGAGCACATCGAGTTTAGTATGTCTGTGAAGTTTCAGCCCCGTATCACTTACCGTTAAAAAGTTGCGCCCCGGACCGGTTATGGCGGCGATGTTTTTTTTCCGGTTTCTCCTATTTGATGGTTGTATTGTACATAATGTTCGCCACTTCTGCAGCGGTGGGCCAACCTAAAGGGCTATGGGGTCTAGTAGTACCCTCTAAAGAATTTAAGAATCACAACTTTTTTGCGCCGCAGCGCGCAGTGGCGCCGCAAAGTCGGCTCATAGCGAAAAGTGACCATTTTTGTGGTCGTCGCTCAGGTAGAACGTTACGAGCTGGAGCTGATTTCTTTTTATATTCAGAAATTACATATATTGAACTAACTAACGGTCCAGGTTGCGTTTCTCTATCACTTCCCTAGCGACCACAGTAGCCCGTCAAAGATGGCGAAAATTCGAAAAATGAAAAATCGAAATTTCTCGCTATCTATTTAACTTTGAACGCTCAAATCTTCCATACAATGGTTTTCTGGCACGGAGAATCGATTCCCGCAGTCAGTTTTACCGTCAGACCCACCCATCTTGCTGGGCTGGTTCCACTTTGCCGTCGGGAGGGTCAAGTCGGAAACCGCTTCCTGGAGGTCCATAGTAGGCTTTACCTGGCCTCTCAAAACTTTGTCTATAGGGGTTTTCTGGTGCGCCCAGCTCATTCCCGGTGTCCTTTTTGCCGTAGGACTCATCCATCTTACTGTGCTGGTTCCACTTTGCCGTCTGGAGGGTCATGTCGGAAACCGCTTCCTGGAGGTCCATACTGGGCTCTACTTGGCCTCTCAAAACTTTCTCTATAGGGGTTTTTCTGTTGGGACCAGATCATTCCCGTTATCCGTTTTGCCGTCAGACGCACCTATTTTGCTGGGCTGGTTCCACTTTGCCGTTTGAAGGGTCAGTCGGGTGGGGGGTCAAGTGGTCGAAAATAAAATTTTTCAAAAGTGGTCAAATTTGGTACCAAATGAAAGCCCTAAGAGCTGAGCAACTTTTGTCATAGAACTGCATGCTCAAAGTGGCTGTAGAGTGCTGTGGTGGGGGTGAGGTGGGGACTTAGGCGATTTTCGCTCAAAAATAAAAGTTTTCAAAAGTGGTCAAATTTGGTACCAAATGAAAGCCCTAAGCGAGCTGAGCAACTTTTGTCATAGAACTGCATGCTCAAAGTGGCTGTAGAGTGTTGTGGTGGGGGGGGGTGGGGTCTTAGGCGATTTTGGTCAAAAATGAAAAATTTTCAAAAGTGGTCAAATTTGGTACCAAATGAAAGCCCTAAGCGAGCTGAGCAACTTTTGTCATAGAACTGCATGCTCAAAGTGGCTGTAGAGTGCGGTGGTGGGGTGGGGTGGGGACTTAGGCGATTTTCGGTCAAAAATGAAAGTTTTCAAAAGTGGTCAAATTTGGTACCAAATGAAAGCCCTAAGCGAGCTGAGCAACTTTTGTCATAGAACTGCATGCTCAAAGTGGCTGTAGAGTGCTGTGGTGGGGTGGGGTGGGGACTTAGGCGATTTTCGGTCAAAAATGAAAGTTTTCAAAAGTGGTCAAATTTGGTATCAAATGAAAGCCCTAAGTGAGCTGAGCAACTTTTGACATGGAACCATCCACCAATATTTGCTGTGCCAAATAACGTCACGTGCCCATGAAACTTTTGTCTTTACTTCTTCAACCGGAATTTAAAGGATATATATACCTATTTATATTTATTATATATATTTAAAGGATATTTAAAGGATATATATATACGATACAGCCAACACACACATATTATCCTCCTTTGTGCGGAGCATTTTTGTTACTTGTTGTTTGTATATATATAAAAAAGCAGTGATGATTCTTAGCTTGCAAACAACTTAAAAATTGTCAAAAGCCGTCATCATTTTGCTAAATTTACAGAATGAAAATTTACTTTTAAATCAATAAACTTGGAACAAATTTACTTTTATATCAATTAAAACTTGAAGATTATCATACGTACTTAAATGGTTGCTATGTTTTAAAGTCTTTTGGTTCTGCGCCCCATCCCCATGCCCATCGTTGCAAAGTTAGGTGAGTTTGCAAATTTATTCAGCCATTATATAAGTTCTGGCATCTTATAATCAGCAGCTCTGAACATTGTAGAAAGGTCATGCAATTACTAATAAATTCAAAACAGACATTCTATGCCTAATTTTAGCATTTTTCCTGCTATGTGCACTTTTTTAACAAATTGTGCAAAAAATTTTGGGGCAGTGCGCAGAAGAGCGCAAAAGTGTCCGAGCAAAAAACACTGTGTTTTTATTAGTTTATGACGTAAATATTAGGTTTTATGTCGAAAAAGGGCCATTTGTAGCTGAAAAAATTTTGGTACAGTTTGAATACAGCTTTTTGTAAAAGTTTCCGATTTTTGAGACCCCCTAAGTCAGATTTGGACTGTTTACCCCCCTCCCCCAAACCAACAGGTGGTACACCTATGTATATATATATATATATATATATATACATGTATATATATATACACAAGTAGGAAAAATGCTCCTTGCAGTCGCATGTAAAATGCAATATGAGCTATGACGGTCAACATTTAAATATGTCAAGGACAGGATTTAAAACGTTTAATATGAGCCAGCATTTAAATCGGTGAAGGACAAGATGTAACTGGCTAATATGAGCCGCCACGTTTCTCTTGGGCTCATATTGACGCTCCCTGCCGTGGTTTCAACGGCTTGACATCACAAAGACATCCTACCATTTTGCCTGCAGACTCTTTACCTTTATTCCAAGTCTGAGCAAATCCTCACCGTCTTGCGTAATGTCATTAGCTTCATGTAATGTTTGGTTATATGTGTCCTGTCTGAATCTAATTTCACTAGCTCAAACAACGAATTTAAGGTATGTGAACACTTTAAGCAGATGAAGTTCTCCCCTTTAAAGTTGAATTAAGTGGCATATATATTTGGTATATGTATAAATGTATAAAGCTCCTGTAAACCAGCATTCTTCAAGTCTTCATTATCGGCTCACATTTATACAACAAAGTACATACACAGCTGATGTGTAAAAAGTTGCTGTGTGCTTATCCACAGTGTCGTTGGATTCACTTCACTTATTGTATATATCAATAGTAGGACAATTATATACGTATACGTATATGCGAGTTTGAAATGTGCAAAATAGTTAACTCAACATAGTATCATCGCGTCAATATGATCCCAAGAGAAACGTGACGGCTCATATTAGCCAGTTACATCTTGTCCTTCAGCGATTTAAATGCTGGCTCATATTAAACGTTTTAAATCTTGTCCTTGACATATTTAAATGTTGACCATCATAGCTCATATTGCATTTTACATGCGACTGCAAGGAGCATTTTTCCTACTTGTCCTTCTTCCAATTTTTGGGAGCGCTGCTCTTACGCAGAAGTAGTCTGCAATTTATCACTCCCGGAAGATTCTCTATTCCAAACAATGACCACTGGTCAATAGCCTGTAGTGACCAGTGGTCACTTCCGCCGGTTCTGAAAATATGCACATTGAAACGAGCGTAGTCGATTTACTATATGCCCCCAACCAAAAACGCCGAATAACGCTGTCTCTGGGGATTTGACCACTGGTCAATAGGCCACCTAGACCATAGTGACCAGTGGTCACTTCCGTCGGGTCTGAAAATATGCTCATTGAAACTAGCGTAGTCGATTTACTATATGCCCCAACCAAAACCTCGAAAACGCTGTTTTAGGGGGTTTGACCACTGGTCAATAGGCCACCTAGACCATAGTGACCAGTGGTCACTTCCGTCGGTTCTGAAAATATGCTCATTGAAACGAGCGTAGACGATTTACTATATATGCCCCCAACCAAAACCCCGAAAAACGCTGTTTTAGGGGGTTTGACCACCGGTCAATAGTCCACCTAGACCATAGTGACCAGTGGTCACTTCCGTCGGTTCTGAAAATATGCTCATTGAAACGAGCGTAGACGATTTACTATACGTATATGCCCCCAACCAAAACCCCGAAAAACGCTGTTTTAGGGGGTTTGACCACTGGTCAATAGTCCACCTAGACCACAGTGACCAGTGGTCACTTCCGTCGGTTCTGAAAATATGCTCATTGAAACTAGCGTAGTCGATTTACTATATGCCCCCAACCAAAACCCCGAAAAACGCTGTTTTAGTGACTTTTCCCAACTTTGACACTATCTTTGACCCTGGGCGAGGTGCCACGGGGCCAAACTGACCAGTGGTCACTTCGGCCAGTTTCGGCAGTATGCTCATCGTGTTCAGCGATCCCGATTTACTATATATGGACACCACCAAATGGCCAAAAAACGCTATTTTAGACGACGTTTTGACAATTTTCTGTGTTGGGACCTCGAAAAATTTCTAAGTCCAAATGTCGATTTTTCCATTTTTGACCATCTGTAAAAATCGACTCAGAGCGAAATTCGGAAATCAAACATAAACTTGATCTGGACCATCGCCTAGATAATCTAAAATTAGTATAGAAAATTTTTTCCTATGGGCCGTTTGAAAAATCAGTGTGCGCAAAAATCGCCCAATAAAAGTGGTCGATACAGAGAAAAAAACCCCACTTTTAAACTTGTATAAGAAAGTCGATTTTTTCAAAGTTCATTTTTTCCGGACAAGCTTGGTATCATTCGAAAGCTCTTGGCCTGGAGATTTC
Organism: Trissonchulus latispiculum; assembly: GCA_030248195.1. NCBI lineage: Eukaryota > Metazoa > Nematoda > Enoplea > Enoplida > Ironidae > Trissonchulus > Trissonchulus latispiculum. The sequence continues at coordinate 29,474 of JASAND010031884.1, read as the reverse complement.
AAAAATGTTAACTTTAGCTCTCAACTCCTTACCGTTAATTAGTTTTGGCTGATTAACAGTTTCCTTAATCCGCAAAGTGCCTTTATAGCTCATATTATGAGGGTCGCTCCGCGCACCCTCATGATATATATACGTATATATATGTGTGTACCTAGTCCTGGAATCTGGGGGAGGGGGGGGGAAGCGGGGCTTATTACCGCGATATTTTCTTGGGGGTACCCCACGTCCGGGGGGCAAGGAATTTAGGGGGGCAAAATGTTCCTAAAAATATATAGCACTATTTTTCTAATATGCACTGTGAAAGTTGATTGTTATAGCAAAACTAGGTAGATTTAGATTTTAGGCAGTGGGAGGCTTGAGACTTATCTCGCTCCACTTGCAGTGTGCAATGCACTTGTGCGTTGAAAAGTTGTACACATTGGGTTCGTATTCGGTCTTCCGCTCGGAAGAATTTTTCCTTCTCAATTTGTCGGGTGCCTGGTGGTGTGGTGTACAACTTTCATTTCTTTAATTAGTGTTGCAAAGGGCAAAAATTGAGTGGATATCTCCGGCGAAGTCGAAATATTTTCGAAAATTTTGTCTATAGATGTTTGCTGGTGTGCCCAGCTCATTCCCGGTATCCGTTTTGCCGTCCGACGTGCCTATATTGCTGGGCTGGATCCAGCTTGCCGTTTGAAGAGTCAGTCGGGTGGGGGGTCAAGTGGTCGAAAATAAAATTTTTCAAAAGTGGTCAAATTTGGTATCAAATGAAAGCCCTAAGTGAGCTGAGCAACTTTTGTCATAGAACTGCAAACCCAAAGTGGCTGTAGAGTGCTGTGGTGGGGACTTATGCGATTTTGGGTCAAAAATAAAATTTTTCAAAAGTGGTCAAATTTGGTATCAAATGAAATCAAAGCCCTAAGTGAGCTGAGCAACTTTTGTCATGGAGCCATCCACCCAAACTTGCTGTGCCAAATAACGTCATGTGCCTATGAAACTTTTGTCTTTACTTCTTCAACCGAAATGTAAAGGATATAATATAGACACAGCCAACACACACATTGTATATCCTCTTTTGTGCGGAGCATTTTTGTTACTTGTATATAATTATAGGGGAGCGCGAGAGCGCTCCCCTATTATGGGTGTAAAAGGCTCAGTGCGGCCCTTGGAGACCCGTTCAAGCTCCGTGCCAGCTAAATACTCAGCCAAACTGGACAACTTTAGTATCGTTGGAATCTACACGACGAGTACTACCAGTCGCAAAAAAGTTTTGGTCAAAATTTCCAACTTTGAAAATTTTCGCTTCCGGACAAGTTAGGTCCGTTTGTTTTTTTTCCGTGTAAGTCACGTGCCGTGAAAAATGCAATTTTCTGCCGGAGAGTTAGAACGACCTGGGCATTTTCAGCAGGTGAAGTTTGGTTTTTCTGACCGTATATACCCCGAAAGTGAACCTTTTTGATATTTTTTCGCTGCCCGGCCCGGCCAGCCATCTGTACGGCCGGCAAAAAGTGGACTTGGCGCTAAAATGTCCAAAAATGGCCAATTTTTTTCAAAGCTACAGGACTCAGGGAAGACGCTAGAGAGACGTGGTTTGTTGCATAAGGATCTACGGAAGGGTTTATATGTCCTAACGAGGGCGATTTTTGATATCTGGCCAGGATCGTTCTGGCGGCCGGCCCAAAGTTGGTCCGGCCAAATGGCCATTTTCGGACTCTACAGGAAATAGTCAAAAATAGGCCTAAATATGCTGTTTTGGGCCATATAGTGGGACGCATATAAGGGTTATGGGGGTCGCTGAACACGATGAGCATAGTCGCAGCTCTGGGCGGTGCTGCTATCGTGCTGTACTATTATGCAGCAACCGTAGCACGCTGCCTGTAGACTTACTGTAAACGGCTAAACATATGAAACTTGGCGAAAATTATGTCTGTAGTAAGGGGGAACTGAAGCTATGTTAGTTGGTGCACTCTCTAGCTTCCACCGTGCTGTACTGCCCCAAACACAGCACCTTCGATAACAAGTTATTCATTCGTCACTGGTATTTGAAATTCGGCATACAGATAGTTTAGGACATGACAAACTATTATAGATACGTTTCGTATACTTATTACGATGTTAATATGTGGTTGCGCTGCAGTAGAGTGCTGCTGAAGTACAGCACGGCCTATATATAACTAGCTACAGTAAGTTGCAATCGTCCGAAATTTTGCACACAAGTGCGGCATAGCATTGCAAATCGTGCTGTATGAGTTTCCTTCACCTACAGTAAAGTTTGCATCTGGTTGCGCTGCAGTAGAGTGCTGCTGAAGTACAGCACGGCCTATAACTAGCTACAGGTAAGTTGCAATCGTCCGAAATTTAGTATACAAGTACGGAAGAGCATTGCAAATTGTGTTTTATGAGTTTCCTTCACTAACAGTAAAGTTTGCATTTGGTTGCGCTACAGTAGAGTGCTATATGCTATATACAGCAACTAAAACAATTGCAGCCATGGGTACTGGATGTTGGATTTCTGTCAAAATAGAGAAAAAGGAAGAAATTGGAACCTTTCAAGCTTCTTTGTTCTGTACTTTCGGTTGACGATTAATGATTGGCGGAATTTTTAAAGTTTCTTTCACACAGCTTTAGCGTTTTTGCTTTTTACTGAGAACCTTAAAAATGAAATAGGACAAGAATAAAAATGCTCCGGTGGAGCATGAAAAATGCAGTATGGGTGACATTAGGTTGTAAATGGACAGAGGACTAGGTTTTAAAACGTTAATATGGGAGGGGCAGGTTGTAAATGCCAGGAGGACTAGGTTAAAAGTGCACTAATATGGACCAGCTTCGCTGAACAACCCATATTCGCGGTCACTCATGCTCCACTCCCCGTGACATACGAGTAAGATCTACATTCTTCAGCTTTCAAAGCAAGCGGGACGATTTTGAAATATTAAAGCTTATTCCAAATAAACAATGCAGTTCTGGTAGAAAGGTGTTAAAGCTGTTTTCTGCACAGTCAGAATCTTGTATTAAGTTGATGCGAAAGGCAGTTGACATTATGTACGTGTATTAAGTTGTTTAATAAGGAACACGACTATATACATATACTTGCAACACTGGCGGATCCAGGATTTCGCGACGGGGGGGGGCGGTAAAAATTTTTCAGCGGGGGGTCTGGGGGCAGAGCCCCCCAGAAGTTGAGGAAATTTTTTTGTTTTTGCAATAAAATCGGTCTTCGGATCTTTAATTCTTTTTATACTGAAGAACTGAACAAATTTTTTAAAATGCTTGACATTTTTAGCCAAAAATGGTAATTTTCTCCGAAAAATCGGATGCATTTCAAGATTTTTCTTCACAAATGCAATAAATATGCGGTCAAAAAGTAGAAAATTCGCGCCGACGGCGCGAAATTTTTTGTTTTTTTGCCCTTTTTCCTCTTTCTCTCCTTACTTTTGCCTACCTTCGAATCGCGACGGGGGGGGGGGGGGGGGCCCCCCCCCCTGGATCCGCCCCTGACTTGCAAGGTCATGCTGGTAAATCGTACAATTTTCTGAAGAACAGCCGATAGCAACAGCAAGCAGCAGCCGGTAGAAACTCTGGGCAGTTTTCGCGAATATGGGTTGTTCAGCGAAGCTGGTCCATATTAGTGCGCTTTTAACCTAGTCCTCCTGGCATTTACAACCTGCCCCTCCCATATTAACGTTTTAAAGCCTAGTCCTCTGTCCATTTACAACCTAATGTTACCCATATTGCATTTTTCATGCTCCACCGGAGCATTTTTATTCTTGTATATATATATTAATATTAAATAACAAATATATAAAAACGCTAAAAATACTAAAAAATCACTTTTCTTATTTACATTTTTAAGAACAACTTTTTAAACTCCCCGTCCTCTCCAAATCCGATTTTTCCGGTCCCTACCACACCTAGAACCGGCAGACTCCATCCACTCAAATTTTGGCTACCCCCACGTTTTCTCAAGGTACATCTATGGCTCTGAAAACAGGAAATTTTTTGTGTTTCGAGTCTGCGGCTGTCATTTCACTACTTTCTAGCTTATTGTACTTGGTGTTGCTAAGGTGATGTGGGGTTCTGTTTGGTCACGATGGGGGGTACGGGTGGCCGCTGCTTCGGTTGCTGCTAGCATTCCGATTGTGGCTCCTCGGCCTCATGATGAAAGCTTGGATATTGGGACAAACATTCAATGTAGCAATTACGTCCACCCTGCGGCAGCCGTTGCTGTTGATAAATGCAGAAAACTGGTGCAGCAATTCAAAGTAAGAACTTAAGAAGAACGTTTCTGGCGAAAGAGTGCTTTTTCTGATCTAGCTGGCAATTTTTAGTGGGGGGGGGGGGTTGGGGCCTCCCCTCACTTTCGCCCCTCCCCCATTTTTCCGCAAATCCCCTCTCACGTTTTTGGCAGTCGCCCAAAAGCGTCGAAAAATTAAATGTTTAATTAAAATTTTCAGTTTTTAGCTAATCTATGCACTTACAATTTCGTTTGAGCTTACAAACAGGTTTTTGCGTTTTTACCTCAAGTGCTAACTTTTTCGCCAAAAATTTAGGTATATATATATTCCTTTGGCTTGGCTTTCATGATTTTGTGTTTTAATTCACTTTGGTTTTTAGGAGCTGAATGGCGCTCCTGGTGTTGCCATTGGTGTGTCTGTGCATGGCCATCTTGTATGGAAAGAAGGTAGGACTTAGTAACGCCAATACCGTAGATGTTAGTCTACGGTATTTGGCTTGGTGCTTCAGTCTTGTTATAGATTGACCACCGGCTATTTGTTTCAGGTACTTGTTTGACTATGTTTGGTGTATATATACGTATGTATACGTACTTCAAAAATTTGCATGATTTCATTGCTACAGGCTTTACCGGTACTTAATCATGATGCACATATACGTCATGTTGTGATCTGTTCCTACAAGTTTCAGGGTCTCAGAATTAGCCCAGACCAAGATATGATGGGGGTTCCAGTGTTGCCACAGTTTGTTGTAAAGTATATGCGTACACGTGTATACCATATATTTTATCACATTTGTTTTTTGCAGGCTTCGGTTTCGCGGACGTTGAGAATCTCAGAGCCTGCAACGGTGATACTGTGATGCGCATAGCTAGCATCTCAAAGCCGGTCGCCATGACTCTTGTAGCCAAAGCTTGGGAAGATGGAAAGCTAGACATCGATGCGCCTGTCCAGCAGTATGTTCCATCATTTCCTGTAAAGAAATTCAACGACCAAGAAGTAAGACATTAGCATATTTTGGCAATATTTTATGACTTAATGCCATGCTGGGCTTTATCTAGGCGAAAAAAGTAGGGGTGAGTGGGGGGAGCCCTCCCCCCCGGTGGGGGGAACCCAAAAAAGGTAAAGGTTTACCCAGGAGATATCTCCGTCCTGCCACAGGACATGGGGTGCCAGTGCTCATCCCCGGATTCTCAGCCGTAGAGCCAGGAGTGTCACCTCAAATGATGACTGCATCCGTGGAAGGGGGGCCGGCCCTTCTGCACAGACTCCTGTTACCCAAAGTGGTCTAAAATTGGCAAAAATGCAGTAAAAATAGCCTGTTTTTGGCTGGGCGGTGAGACGCATGGGGCTATGAGCACTCATCTTTAGGATATGTACTTTAATTCCATGGCACATATTTGTATTTTTTAAATTGTAGCACATGTATGTACCTAATTCTTGTAATGCATAATATTTAATACAGAATGCACCTAAATCTGAGTTTAATTGTTGTCTTTTTGTGTTGGTTTATAATTATACCTGGTTCAACGGATAGCATGTATATAATATATGATTTTTAGTATACACTATGAAACTGTTGTCACTTAGGGTTAACTTTAGTTTAACCTTTTGTTTCTCTCCATTTTTTCTACATATACTGCTGTAACTATGCTAAAAAGTGCTCAAGAAGTGAGTTTGAGTACCAAAATAGACGATTTTTGACCAAAAAATTCCGGCGCTTCCGGAAAATTTTCGAGAATTTTGACCAAAAATCCTTAAGATTTGTCATTTTCTGGACACCTTATAGTGAGTGGGGGGAGCCCAGAAAAGTGGGGGTGGGGCCGAGTGGTGGGGGGGAAGGGTCGAGTGGGAGGGGGGAACCCTTAAAGTGGAGGGGGGGGCGCCCCCCACCCTCCCCCAGTAAAAAAAGCCCAGGCCATGTGCTCATAATATACTGCACGGATGAACGAGCATTGCCATGGAAAAACCTGAGGAATGTAGCGTAGCGTGACAGAGAAACGGAAGTCATTGCGCTTACCATAGTGTGGACAGCACAGCATTCAGGCATCGTAGCGATGAAAAGTCGCACTGCAGACGATAGGGAGGAGCAAGGTTCCATGCTTGTGAGTTGATGTCTAGCATGGATTGCTGAGCATTATTTTTCAGGATTTCGTAAAGATTCTTAAATTGAAAAATAGAGAACCTGGTTAATTTTGTTGTGAGAGATGAATTCCCGCTTATTCCTTCTTGGTTTCTTCTTCCCCTACTTTATTTATAATATAGTGTAGTAGTTATGGTCTAGGGTTGTGCGGGGCCTGGGCCGGCCCCGCAAATTTTGTCGACGGCCCGACCCGGTTGATTTTGAGCCTCGGCCCTGTTACACGGCCCCGCGGCGCGGGGCTGACGGGACCAATGGGCCGATTTGCTCAGTATAATGATTGTGTTCTATACGTATATATTTTCTGCTGTACATATGGATGTTTTTGACTTTACACATTTCTCTTTAATGTGATGTTGTCTGTTATCAAGAGATAGATTTTTGAACCTTTTCAAACTTACGGAAGGGGGGCGGTCGCCGCCGCCGGGTACCAAATTTTATAGTCACTGATTTCAATCATTTTTAGTTATAGTATACCCCCATATTTGCCCAAAAACAAGACAAATTTTTAGACTCCAGGGTCAATCCAGTTTAGAGATATTGCAGTTCAAATGCCTACCATTTAGTATTTGCGCTAATATTCTTCTCTGAGGGCTTCGAAGCAGCGTACATAGGATGACACGAGATTACGGCATGATAAATACATCAATTTAAAGCCTCTACCTGTAGGTATTTATTGCATAAATTACAGTGACAGCCAAGCAGCCAGCGAGCAACGGCGTTTGGACGATTTAGTAAAGCGCATTTCGACTGCCATTTGCTTCAAACTTTAAGTCGCTCTAACTTTTTCATACTGCTTTGTAGAGACCTGGTGTACGAAGATAAAATGTTCAGGACATCAAGAGCTTCAATTTGATTGATATCTAATTTGGCTGTTTGGAAAAGTTGAAAAGTTGACCTTTTTGCCCATAGGTGTCCCCCATGCTATCGTAGTACGTAGCCAGAGCAAAACACAGGCTATTGGCATGAAAGTTTACATACACGTTGGCACGTTCATTTTAACTCGCGCGTGAAAAGCAGCTGTGCTAAAATTAACTCCATGGATTTTAATGTTTTTGTGAGCGGGCGAATGCCGGTTGGATTAAACGAGTCAACCTCTTCGCGCTCGCAAATCTTTTTAGGTTTCAAATGTATGAAAACATAAAATAACAGCAAATGACACATTTTATTTAGCGTAGACAACAAAGCCAAAATTGATGATTGTTGATAGCTAACGGTAACGTAAGCCTTAACTACAGTTATTGATAATGAACAATAGATCCGAATATAAAATATTTATTAAAATCGCTATAAGGATGAAGCATCCAGACTGCCAGTATATGGTATAGTGCTATTTATACTTGCGGAGGGGCCGTACTTGGGCTACCGGGGCCGCCGGGGTCGTGTAACAGGGCCGGGTCCATGTAATGGGGCCGGCCCCGGCCCCGGCCCGGTTCCATTCTGGGAAGACCCCCCAGCCCGCAATTCTGTTAACGGCAAAATTATTCATTGTCTTGTTCATTCTAGGTAACCATTACATCTCGTCATTTGGTAAGTCATCTCAGTGGCATTCGTCACTATTCCAGACGAGCTGGCGACTACTACGCTAAACCGGATGAAAAAAAGGTGAACGTCGTAATGTGTTAGAAATAATGGTATATATGACGTATGTAGTCTTAATTTAGTGACGGCTGGTGTTAGCCGGATACTGTGAAGGAACAAGACAATCATTAGAAATGGCGTAAATTGTATCTATTGACTACGTCCATTTTTTCGGCTTTCTTTCCATTCACTAAGCGGTGCCAAATTTCAATTTTTGATCAGCTTTGAAGGCTATTTTCGTTTTAGCGAATTTCTGCTTTATCACAAATAATGAGTTTCCTTTTGATTCTTAAAACTATGGTTGGGTGTTACAAACACAGCGGGCAGTGACCTACCTACAATAAATTGGTGTGTCAATCATGCAATATAAATGAATCTGCTATATATGTAACGTACGTTTAACTGGCAGCCATGAATTCTGTAACGGACAATTGACATGTAATTTTTTAGGTAATATTTTTAGATGTAGGTAGTATAGACTTGAGATTTTTATCTTCGTATACATAATTATAGTTTAGTTTACTTTATTGTAGTCCGTTTGATTCTTGCTTCACAGGATAACTGTCCGAAATGTGATCAACCTTTGCCGGCCAAACGGTACAAGAGAGAATTTGCTCAAAACGAATACTTTAACAAGAAGCAGTATTCTACGACTACCGAAGCTTTGGATATGTTTAAAGATGATCCTTTAATTGCTGCACCTGGTAGGAACCTTTGATCGCTTCAATCACATCGAAATCTGCATTATTCCAAGCAGTTGACTTAAAGGGGCGCTACTAAAGGTTTGTCCCGATTGTCCGATTGGACTACTTTTTGACGAGGATATAGAGCATGGGTGTGCTCAAAAGTATTAGGTGAGCACTAGCGTAGATACGGGGGGGCGGCCGCCCTCCCCGAAATAATGGCTTTGCCCCCCTGAAAAATTGGGCAAAAGAAAAATTTTACGCCCGCGCTGAGCGCGGGCTTTCGACTTTATTAGAAACATGCACAAATTGTACGTTAATGCTTGAAACTAGCTCAACATTGATGCATTTTCTATACCATTAAAAACTTTTCGCGCCCCCGGCGCGAATTTTGTCTATTTATTTAGATTGTCAAAATTATTATTTTTCATTAAGCATGCCAGCAAAATGTCTGTATAAATAGTTGCTTTGCAGTTTTGTTATATATTTGCGTTATTCCCAACATCACCAGCCTTGGCATAATTGGTTGATATATATGATCAGAATACGCAGTTCTTAGTGGGAGCATCTTCATAGTTTGAGTTTTCAGACAAGACAGTTTAAGGGGGGGGCTACGAACGAGTTGGCACGACATCGTCGGAGAGACCTACTTTTCCCCCCAACGTTAGCCAACATATCAAATTAAAAAAGTTTAGGGTGGACAACAATATATCTCATATACACCGTTTTTGGCAGGACGCCAAAGTACAAATTTTAGTTCGAAAAATGGGATTTTTCAAAAAGGTTTTTTCAGCTCTGGTGGATTAACTGTTTGACCAATTCTAAAACTTTCAGCCATAAATGTTAAGTGTTACTAGTGCTAAATATTAAAAGTATTCCGGCTTTCGAGCGTTGCTTCCTTCTTCAGCTATAGCAGCTCAAAGTTTGAAATTTGGCAAAAAGTTGCAAAGTGACCGTGCGCCGTTTTCGATCTAATAAAATTGACAGCCCCTAGCCTACCCTAGCTTTTTGCCAAATATTAGGCTCTAATAGGGGCAAACTGTCTGTGAGTTTTAAGGGTTTTGGTTTTCTGGTTAGTGTGCTAGCAAACTTTTTGTTAAGAAATAACCCTTATTTTTAGGCCTGAAAAGCTAGCTAAGCGCAGTAAAAATGGGGTCAAAAAATTTTTGTCTCCGATTTTGCCGAAAAGGTCGTTATAGGGGTTATTTGACCTGCTGAATCCGAATATGAAATCCGTTTTTCGATATGACGCTTCCTTCGTTCAGTATGCGCTTACAACTGTCTTAGAGCTTTTTGGAACGATCGCCATCCATATTTTGAGAAATCAATCTAGCATTTCTAAACATTGGAAGCGAGGTTTGGTGACATAGCTTTCGGCACATCTTGATACACTTACTGGCCTGTAATGTGCAAAGTTTCAGCCGATTCTGCCACAGCACTTTGGAGTAATTGGCTCACATCTTCAAAATGGGACCAAATAACAGCGGCAATATCGATAATATAATCCAGCACTGCGAACGCAGGGATTAACGAAATCACGTCATTTATACCAAAGTTAAGACAGATACTTGGAGTATTAATTGCAGCAAAATTTGGCTCATTTGGTAAACCACAGCTCATTAGAAATTAGTTAACCTCCACCCGTATAGACTTACAACACCCAATTTTTCGCACTTTGATCGTATAGCACAGAAAAGTAGGCAGTGGTCTAGAGATTACTTTACACGATATCAAAGCACTATATGTCAGAACTAATTCCTGAAAATTTTGGTACCGTGCCTTGCACATAGCGACCAGGGCGAGGCCAAGTTTGTGTACGTGTCATGTCGAGCTTTGGACCGATAACACCGACTTCTGATGGCTCCACAGGCCGCTACGCTGCATGGAATTCTTTCAAACTTTAACCCTTTAACGCCGCCGGTAGAGTGCACTCGACATTTTTTAAAGTTACGTAGAAACCGTTCCTTTATAGCTTGGCCTTTCTAACCTAGGCCAAGCTTTTTAGCTAGCAAGGGGCTACAATATAACTGAGGACTACTTGCTGCTTATTTGTTTTGAGTCAGCTATGATTGCGACAGTGTGGACACCTGGCCCCAAAATGAGACAGTTGCACTTAGAAACAGATGTCGAGTGCACTTTACATTCCAGCCAGCCAAAAAGAAGGGAACATAGAAAATTTTTAACGCTCTTTCCGATGGTTCATACAAGAACAATGCAGGTATTGTCAAGGAGGCTCTACGTTAACGAATAGGAAATGTCAAGTTGACTCGACATTCGTCAATAGCGAATGTCAAGCATACTTGACATTATGTGCTTGTGGGTACGTGATAACATATCCATGAATGCAAAATTTCCAATAATATTTTTACCTGTGGCATGAGAAAGGGCAATGAACTTTCATTTCGCACGAATAACATTTCCAATCAATTTCGACAGCAATTTCGGCATATTAAAAAGTTCTAATGAAAGCACCTAGAGCTTTGAGCCACATTTTGGGCTAAACAGGGGTGTCCAATTATGCTAATAACTCACCGAATTTTAGACCTATATTATGCACCGGATTGCGAAATTGCGACGAAAATGACTATATTTCCACAGCGACTTAACTTTTATGGGGATTTCAAAACACACAACAAAATTCTACCCTCCTCTTCCTCCTCAAAACACGTTGTCCACAAATATGCTGAGAGGTCGAAGCTTATCCTGGCACTTGCCAGATTTAGAAACTTCTCATGTCGCTGTCACCCAGCAATCTTCTAGTGAGGGGATCAGAAGCAAACTGAATATGGTACAGCTGACAGTTTCTGATTGATCGCCTCCTAGGCATGTTCAACAATGTACTGGTTGCTGCCAATCTGACAAGGAGAAAAGCTTCTGGATTATGCATACCCTTATGCCAGAACTTTTGATAACATGAACCGAAACTGTTTTCACAATAACGTGTGCTTTCTTCAACGTTGTCTCATATCCAAAGACGGAGATCACAACTACTATCCTTTCGACGACCCAGTAGTCCAACCCTTGGTGGACGCTCCTGGTTTCGACTTGCCGCAGAGCCGCTTGCCGAGTGGCACCTCTGAATAAGAACAGTCCACTGATGAAACGATAGCGAAGTCTAATGACAGAGCTTCCGAAGGACTCAGACAGTATTCAGTCCTGCTCAACAAAATGGTACCACAACCTACATCCGTACACTGGACTTTTCCTCTGTCCATGACGATCATATGAACTTACAAACTAGTTACTGTTGTCCAATCTGCGCCTAGTCTTCTCGTTCCATCTTACTCCGCACCAAACGCTAACAGAATATTTTCCCACTGTCAGGCTGTCATGTTGACCCAACTTCCAGCATAATTGAAACTTTTAAAAAAAGATTAGAATCCATATCGTGTGTACAGTCCTCGAAAATACAGCTGGCCCTTTCACTGAAAACTTGCTCTGAAAAATGAAGACTAGGTTAGCCAGAAGGACCGAGGGCGTAGAGTTTGTGGATACATAAGGGGGAAATTGCTGTGTAAGCCTGATACGACAACAAAAGAGGCTTAAATTCATCTAATTTTATTGGAACCGAGCCACTTTGCATCTTCAAAATATAGGAGCGAAATAGGCGTTAATCGGTTGAAATTCCACTTTCACACATTCAGGGCGTCTATAATAAGTATATGGACAGAGCGAATAATGCAGCGCATGCTGTACGACTTTTACCTGACCGATTTTCGGTCTTAACGTTTTATTTAGTGCATTTTTAGCGTCTTTTAGGACGTTGAATAAGTCATAAACGGCTGACCTGTGCATATAATGTCAAGTGTACTTTACAGTCACTATTGACGGATGTTGAGGGTGCTTTACATCACAAAATCGATCACGTGATCAGCAGAAATCGATTGATCAGAAAAAAAATTGCTGTTTGGGAGGTTTTGGGCCAAGGTAGATAACCTACCATAAAAGTTATTAGAGTAGCTCAAAAATTTTAAGTCTCGGCGTTAAAGGGCTAAACTATTTTGCACTAAACCTAATACTATTATGTGGCAAAAAACTAGCTAGCTTTTCCAACATCGAATTTTTAGTGAAATTCGTACCCCCCCTTAAATGTAGAAAATAGCAAATAATGGTATCATAGGGGTCGCGGCAGCGACCCCTATAATATGTGTGAAAAGTGGCTGGAGACAGTGTAAAATAAGCTGCGCAGAAGCTGCGCAAAATCCTGCGCAGATCCTGCGCAGATTTTATGCGCAAATTGTAGAGCACATCGAGTTTAGTATGTCTGTGAAGTTTCAGCCCCGTATCACTTACCGTTAAAAAGTTGCGCCCCGGACCGGTTATGGCGGCGATGTTTTTTTTTCCGGTTTCTCCTATTTGATGGTTGTATTGTACATAATGTTCGCCGCTTTCACGTGATCTGCAGCGGTGGGCCAACCTAAAGGGCTATGGGGTCTAGTAGTACCCTCTAAAGAATTTAAGAATCACAACTTTTTTTGCGCCGCAGCTGCGCCACAGCGCCGCAGTGGCGCCGCACAGTCGGCTCATAGCGAAAAGTGACCATTTTTGTGGTCGTCGCTCAGGTCGAACGTTACGAGCTGGAGCTGATTTCTTTTTATATTCAGAAATTACATATATTGAACTAACTAACGGTCCAGGTTGCGTTTCTCTATCACTTCCCTAGCGACCACAGTGGCCCGTCAAAGATGGCGAAAATTCGAAAAATGAAAAATCGAAATTTCTCGCTATCTATTTAACTTTGAACGCTCAAATCTTCCATACAATGGTTTTCTGGCACGGAGAATCGATTCCCGCAGTCAGTTTTACCGTCAGACCCACCCATCTTGCTGGGCTGGTTCCACTTTGCCGTCGGGAGGGTCAAGTCGGAAACCGCTTCCTGGAGGTCCATAGTAGGCTTTACCTGGCCTCTCAAAACTTTGTCTATAGGGGTTTTCTGGTGCGCCCAGCTCATTCCCGGTGTCCTTTTTGCCGTAGGACTCATCCATCTTGCTGTGCTGGTTCCACTTTGCCGTCTGGAGGGTCATGTCGGAAACCGCTTCCTGGAGGTCCATAGTAGGCTCTACCTGGCCTCTCAAAACTTTGTCTATAGGGGTTTTCTGGTGTGCCCAGCTCATTCCCGGTATCCGTTTTGCCGTCCGGCGTACCTATTTTGCTGGGCTGGTTCCACTTTGCCGTTTGAAGGGTCAGTCGGGTGGGGGGTCAAGTGGTCGAAAATAAAATTTTTCAAAAGTGGTTAAATTTGGGATCAAATGAAAGCCCTAAGCGAGCTGAGCAACTTTTGTCATAGAACTGCATGCTCAAAGTGGCTGTAGAGTGCTGTGGTGGGGTGGGGTGGGGACTTAGGCGATTTTCGGTCAAAAATGAAATTTTTCAAAAGTGGTCAAATTTGATACCAAATGAAAGCCCGCATCGAACTGAGCAACATTTGTCATAGAACCGCATGCTCAAAGTGGCTGTAGAGGGCTGTGGGGACTTAGGCGATTTTGGGTCCAAAATAAAATTTTTCAAAAATGGTCAAATTTGGTATCAAATGAAAGCCCTAAGTGAGCTGAGTAACTTTTGTCATAGAACTGCGTCTTTATTTTCTCAATTTTAAGGATAGACACAGGCCATCTCACACATATTATCCTCCTTTTGCGGAGCATTTTTGTTATTTGTATATATATATACAAAATATTCTTAGACAATTGATAAATCATTGTAAAGAATTAAAAGTTTCAATAGCGTTTAATGGCGAAATTTAAAAATTTTCTCAACTTCTGGGGGGGCTCTGCCCCCCAGACCCCCCGTTTGAGGTTTAGGGTTTCGTTTTCAGTTGTAACAAAAGTCGAAAACATGAACCAAAGAAGATTTGAATTAATATGACAACTTGCAGTATTATACGCAGTGTGCATGTAGTTATTTCGAAGAAATAAAATTTTTCTTCCCCCCCCCCCTCCTCCAAAATCCTCGGCGAAAACCACCCCCCCCTGAAATTTTTTGTACCTACTACGCCACTGTAGGTGAGATTAGCTATTAGCTCAAACTGAGATCTTAGCTGCGTTCCATCCATGTGCAGCCGTCGCGTTTATGTGTCCGCCCCTCCGTGTTTCACAATTACCAACATAATTAAAAATTTCTACTGACTGCTAGGCCCAAGCTTTAAAGCTACCATTTGCTAATATGATTTGGCACATATGCCCCTACCTGCTGAAAAATACTAGACGTCTGTATCTTATCTGCATCTAAGGGAATTACTCTTCAAAGTCGAAGTTTTGGCAAAAATTTAAAAGTTTTTGGCTAACGAAAGGAAAATTTTATTTCTGGCGGGAGAAAGGCTGTAATTTGGCATAAAAGGAGGCCCTATAGGAGTACTCATTTCTCCCAATGGCAAGCAATTCTGCCGCGTGAAAAAATTTTTATGTCAACTTTAATCTTCAAAAAATGCCAAAAACGTCATTTTTGGGCAATGGTACCCCAAAAATCGAAAAAATTAAATATTTTGGAATTAAAAATTTTTTGAGATATTTATACTCAGCGAGGTCGAAAACACACCCACAAACGATTTCAGCTCGATTAGTGAAGGTTTGCGACTTCTATGGCTGCAGAAAGGCTCTACACAAGATCCGACAGACTGAAAATGGCGGTTTCGGCAATTTTAAGATTAAAGTTGACATAAAAATATTTTCACGTGGCAGAATTTCTTGTCATTTGGCACAAATGAGACTCCTATAGGGCCTCCTTTTATGCCAAATTACAACCTTATAGCTCGCACCAGTACTGGGATTTTTTACTGGGGGGTGGGGGTGGGGGGCGCCCCCCACTTTTTGGGTTCTCCCCCTACTCTCGACCCCTCCTCCCCCCCACTCGGCCCCACCCCCACTTTTTTGGGCTTCCCCTCCCCCCCACTCACCATAAGGTGCCCAGAAAATGCCAAATTTTAAGGATTTTTGGTCAAAATTTTCAAAAATTTTCCGGCATCGCCGGAACTTTTTGGGCAAAAATCGTCTATTTTGGTACTCAAACTCGATTTTTGAGCACTTTTAAGCATAGTTATAGCAGTATATGTAGAAAACAGGCTATTTTCACTGCATTTTTAGCGATTGTAGACCACTTTGGATTCCCCCCCCACTCTCCCCACCCCCACTTTTTTTCGCCTAGAAAAAGCCCAGCAGTAATAAAATTTTCCTTTCGCTAGCCAAAATTTTTTAAATTTTTGCCGAAACTTCGACTTTGAAGAGTAATTCCCTGAGATGCAGATAAGATACAGACGTCTAGTACGTATATATTTTTCAGCAGGTAGAGGCATATATGCCAAATCATATTGGCAAATGGCAGCTTTGAAGCTTGGGTATAGCAGTCAGTAGAAATTTTTACATAATTATCTTGATTGTTGTGAAAAAAGGGGGTCGGACACAAACGAGACGGCTGCACATGGCTGGAAGGCAGCTAAGATCTCGGTACTAGGGATGCACCGGGGCCTGGCCCCGGCTCCGGCACCGGTGGTCAGGCCCCGGCTTCAACCGGGGCCTGAACTCAGCTAACTTAGTAGAAGTTTTAACTTGTCTTTTTAGTAGAATTTTGCAACTTTTGACGGCAAAAATGAATAAAAACAAGGAGATAGTCACTTGGCTCAACGAATACTACATAAATATAGTGTTTGTACCAGATTTTCGTGACCTGTTAAAGTGTTTAAAAAATTGAGCTACTTTCTGCTTTTAAGGCCCCGGGCCCCCCCACGATTGGGCCCCGGGACAGGGGCCGCGATTTGGTCCCAGTCCCGGTCCTGACTGGGGCCGAGGGCTGGCCCCGGCCCCGGTAGTGGCGGCCCCGGTGCATCTCTACTCAGTACCCGATATTTTTGACCACACCCATGCTCTATATCTTCGCCAAAAAGTAAGCCAATCGGACAAAGTCGGGGCTAGTCGATTTTAGTGGCCCCCCTTAACGCATTTGTAGACTTTTTGAATTGAGACGGAGAATATCCAACAGCTTCACATAAAACTGGAATTTGCGACCATTCTAAGATAATAAATTAAATGCAATAGTACTTAGAATGTCGGATTTACAATCATTTCATCAGCAATATGGTAGTTTTTCTTTTTTCATTATACATATTTATTATTCTTCAGGTACTAAGTTTGTATATACGAGTCATGGTTGGACATTAATGAGTGCAGTTTTGGAAGGGGCCGTAGGAGTGCCCTTTGATAAACAGCTGCGAGACATGTTTAGACAGATGGGCATGAAAAATACCCACCTGGACCAAAATAATCCTATTATTGCTAATCGAGCTAGGTATACAGAAACTGTGTTTGATTGAAGTTTGCATGAAATATTTAAATACTTCCGAAGGAAGGGCTGTACATTCGAAATAGTCAGACAGAATTCCTTTAATATGTACATTTTTCAAAGTGGAAAGAGGTTAATTTGTTTGCCAGAAATTAAGGGGGGGGTCCATTTTTGACCGATTTTTCGACCATCTCCGATTTTGCTCATTTTCACATATTTTGTTGTCCGATTGGTATATTTTAACGAGTTTCTGAAATGAAGGTCGGATCTCTTACGGTTAGCGAGTAATTTCACCTCAAAGTTGATGTCAGTATGTGTTAAATATAGGAAACGGGAAAAGTGGTGATTTTTTCCGTGCGCCAGAGAAATCTTGCCAACGACAAAATGGAGCACTTCAACGTCCATCCTATATCATATATACGATCTCGAAGGGTCATTTGTAGGAAGCAGAATTTTAATTTAGGCCTTCAAAAATTTTTAATTAATTTTTTAAGTTTGCGAACAGCCAAATTTGACTGTTTTGCAATGTTAAAACTGGGGGTCAGCAAGTTTGATGAAATATTCTGAAAGCTGTAAGCCCTAATTAAAAATTCTACTTCCTACAAATCACAGCTTATGACAAGACATTTCGAACGATACCAATTGATCCTGGTTACCTCTGTCCAATTTCGAGATTTCTCTGGCGCAGAAATCTCAATTTTTAGCAAAATGTAGGAAATTCCCGTTTTTTGGAAAATAACCTAGAGCTATGGCAACACAGACCTATAAAATGTTAGACTATCTATTTGCGCACGATTATTGATGACTTTAGGTCAAGTTTGGGCACACATGGTGCAGGTTAGTGCACCCAGTTGGTCGCTGGGGTCAAATATGGGGGTCTGACAACCATAATCTCAAAAATATCGATTTTTCAAATTTTTCGAAATACGTTAAATTTTATATTAATCGAAAGCTCTCATTGTCGGGAACATTTTTTCTTCTTGGACCATTGCCCGCAAATGCACCAAATTCAAGTTATCGGCCGTTAAATGATTTTCATGGTCAAGGCCCCCCCCCCCTTAAGTCATTCTAGGAAGTTGCAATTGGCCATTTCAATGATGGTCTTTGGTTTTGATTTTCTTTCTGAATTTGTAGGTTTGGCTCTTCTGTTGAGTTTAATCTTAATCCAATTCTTAATGTCTCAAATTCTTTAAGTATAATACTGCGTGAAAAAGTTTCAATGGCGATCCCGCAAAACTCCACATATTCCAGGAACATGGTATCCATGTCCGGTTCTTTGGTTATACTTACGTGTCGTGTCCTCACTAAGTTCCCACCTAAGGAAAGGCCGGAACATAATTTTTAAAATGCCATCAAATATATAAGATTTGTTTTTGATTTCCTATAGTCGATTAATGTGTATACTCTCTAACGGCTGAATTATAACGACTTTTGAATGAACGTGTGCACAGAAATGATAAAATGCATGTACTAATGTTTAGATACTACCGACGCAGAATCTTTCACCGTCTAGAGAATGTACCCTATGTCAACAACTCCTACAAGTGGGCTGGCGGCGGTATCCTGTCCAGCGTCTCTGATCTCCTTCGCTACGCCAACATACTCCTCTATTCTTACCAGTGTCTCAACACCACTACCGTTGTCCCGCTGAACAGTGGGAGTCGCGGAACCGGCTATGAACGCGGCGGCAGAGATGAGTCGTTGGCGTCCATTCTGACTCACTGCTCCTGTGCGACAAAGGAGGAGTTCGAAACTAAGTTAGCATCTATGATGTTATTTTGGTGATTGGTTTTGTAAACAGTGCATAATGACTTTTAAGATGCAGAAGAAAACACTTGGCTTTTCTTCTTTGTATTGGATGTCTGTGCTCCTATACCAGAATACGAGAATGGTTCTTCGTTTGATGGAGGGAAGGCTGCTCAGCTCGACAATGGATACGTACTCTTCTTAGGTTGGTGGGGATGTCACCAATCTTCGTTTAATTTTTATTCAATCCATGCGTCGACAGTTACCTTCACTGCGCCATTGGCCTCATCTTTTTGTCAGGTCTCTTTGTTTTGCAACATTGTTTAAATATGTTATTTTGTTGCCCGTCCTAATTGTGTTTGTATTTCAGGACGGTACACTCCAATCCTCCACTGATTCCGTCATTTTCGCCTGGGATCTGTTGTCCACAGCCTGGCTATCTCAGCTCTGAGACTGTACATAAGATGTGGACATCTGTACCCAATACCATTCTTTCCTGTGCCTCTGAGGAAGGCGCCTATGGTATGGGCTGGGGCGTCATGCCACCTATTATGGGCAAATGGGGACCGGAGCGCCCTGGCTATGTCCTGCATACAGGGGGCGCCGTGGGGGCTACTTCAATTCTGCTGATCTTACCGATGGATGAGAATGAAGCCAAGGAGCACTGTCCGCCTCGTGGCATTGCCGTGGCCGTTCTGGCCAATCTACAGGAATGCTATAACATTCATGGTCTGGCTATTGAGATTGCTAACATCTTCAAGATGTACTCTCTGAATACTAACTCTGTTTTATACTGATTTTCATTCCACCATAGTGTGTTCCAAATGCCCTCTGTTTTGTGTTTACCTTCAGTTTCAGTTTCAGCTCTTGTTATGAGTGAGTTTACAATTTAATGTTTAGACGGTTTTCAGTTTTCATTCAATTTCAGATTTTCCGTTGGTTTGTTGTAGTTACAAACTGCATCTGCTGTAGGGAAACAAAGCAAAGAAATTTTGACTGTCACTTCCAACCCTGCGATCCGAAAACTTTAGACTCCAGGTGGGCGTCGAACCTACACTTCCCTAAACTCTCCGCTCGCCCTGCCAGTTGAGCTGAGACAGGTACTTGCTTCAAGACACCAAGAATCGGGAAACGCTTATTTTGCAACCAGTAGTCAACGATTCCACCTCCTAGGCAAAGTCAGCCTAAAAATGAGTTTATGACCTTGAATGTTTCAGTCACTGTGTTTGTTTTGTATAGAGAGATATAATCATATGTTTTGTTTAGCTTTTGTTTGAATCATGATAGCTTTTGTATTTATCGTGCAAAATCACCTTCCTTTAATTATGTTGCTAATATTGACAAATAGTTATATTTCTATTTTAAGCACATGACGTATACGTTTAGTGTACCCTGTTCTGTGTCAGCTTCATTCTTATTGTTTGTTCTGATCTTTTCACTGTTGCGTTTGTATTACATTCCATGATATTAGTAAGCTGTTAGTATAATCGGGGAAGCAGTTTTTTGGGTGCTGAAGGACTGAAGAATACTTTTACTTGCAATGCGGCCATTTCACGAACATTTCCTTGCTTCTTGGAAGGGCGGCCTCCTATTTTTGTTCAGATTCTAATTTGTACCTCTCTGCCGGGCTGACATTTTTCTTGCATTTCTCGTTCACAGATAACTTTGCTTTATAGCCTCAGTAATTTTACCCACTATTTTGTGAGTACGTATATATGTAGTTTGTGCCATATCATGTTGTGGAAATGTTAACGATTGTGTTAATATGGAACTGCTTCGGTTCCATGTCCTGTTTGCTGGCTAGATATTTATTTAAGTCATTTTGTTTTGTGCATTTTGTATCGCAATTTATTTTCTTCTGTACGATTATAATTGGCTCACACTGTCTATATAGATTAAAAGGTTTTGTTATCTTAATTTAGTTCATTAGCGATTGTTTAGGTGGTTCTTATAGCAGTTTATGATAAGACTGGAACTGCCAATATTTTTAAATTTAAATTAAGTTTATTTTACTTTAAGCTTCTAAACTCAGGAAACTTTTCAAAATCTCTTAATTTTGTCAACAGTAGAGTAAGAAAAGTTGTTGCCTGTCCTGTTCTTAAAATCGTTAGTGTTAAGTTATTCATCGTCCAGTTTTTGTTAGATAGGCACTAAAATGTGTCTTAGAAGGGCACATGACTAAAAATTTGGTGTCTTCCCCAAACGCCCGGTTTAGATTCCGCTTTGAGTACAACATGGATACATAGAATGTAATAGCACAACTGTAATAATAGGGGCATTTCCCGGTCTGGTCACGAGACATTATGTTGTAGACTGGCGAATAATGGACGTGTACAGGTGCTCTGCTCAGTTGTGTCGATGTGAAGAAGTATCGTTTTACTACCCTAAGCTTACTAATACCTTATGGGAAAGAAATTTGAGCTGCTCTCATTTCTATACAACCTATTTAAGCGCCAGGTATTTATGCAGAATATTTTGTGCATTCACTGCAAATCCACGACAAGTGGAGAAACTGCTTTTTCAGCAAAAATGTCTTATTCGCGCACACACTGACAAGAAGGATAAAATTGGCCAAGGTTTTCTAAATTTTATTATCAGTTGTCGGTTTTTAAATTCCTTTTCGCAGTTTTTCTAATTTCGTGCTGATGCATCAGCTTTATTACGGAAAAAATTCCCAAATTCAGAGGTTGATTTTCTCGAAAAATTATTACATTTTTGACACAAATTAGCAATAATCAATGAAACTTATGGGTTATTGGTCCATTATATAGGTGGCATGCCCGCCCCACATATCGGAAAATAGAGAATGGTTAAGCTTAGTAGCAGTCTTGGTACGTTCATTTTTTCAATCATTTTGCGCCTGCGTCTTTAATTTTACCAAAATACTAAATTCCACTTGCAATCTGCATCCACCAGTTTTGGTCGGAACAGAATTTCATAATTTTCTGGCTTCGCTAGTCCGCTGAAACTGAGTTAAGTCAGAGATATTGAAAGGTTATCCGGACCGTTTTTATTTTCAAATCTTGAAGTAGCAAAGCAACAACAAGCAATCTTTTTTGTTTTAGGGTGTGTAGCATTTCAAGTTTTACTGATTAGCCTGTTTTGATCCAGGTCGGGTGATTGTAAATATTGTTTGTTCTGCTTCTTTCTTTAATTCACATGGCTAACTACTGTGGGGCTATTCGACTGGGGCTTCAGGTGGGTGGTACGTCTACAACAATTGCTGCTAGCTCGTTATTTTGCTATATCAGTAGTAGACATACATTACTTTGTTCACTAGACTAACCGCTAACCTTTCACTAACACTATTCAGGATTGAGTCTTGATTTAAATAATATAAGCTATATCAATGCACACCCTGCATGATTTTTTCGTGTTGTAAGGCATTACTGTCCATATTATGTGAATTCTGCATGTGAACGAAAAACTACTCTTTATATTTAAACGGCATTATCGGTTGGTTCTTTCCTGCGAAGTCAATTTCTTTCTTTCTTCTCTGAAGTTTCTTTCATGCCGATACCTTCACAATATGTTCTGTTCACCCACATTTTAAGGTTAAAAATTGTTTGGCCGATATAGTTCCATTTGAGTGCATGAAAAATTTTTAGGCTAGGGTCGCCTGGACTATAGCCCTATTACCGTCTGTGCCCGATCTTAGCAGCCCACCCCACAATATGATAGAGGAAATTTATCCAAGATTTTTAATCCTTAGTAGTTTTACCGTAGCTAGAAACATAAGCAGGTTAACGTTAAAATTAGCGAGAAGTTCAAAGCAGAAAAACCTAACCTCGGACTGTTTGACTTTGTCAGTACTAACTTCAGCAGTCTGCAGTTTATTTCTTGTACGTAATACGCTTATACTGTTTTTACACGTCACGTGTAAAACGTCGCGTCACGCGTAGCATGCATAGTGCACGCATATTATGAAATCAAAGTGCTATCTGTGTTGAAGGGTGCACACTGCTGTCTTCTTGGATATATCTTTCCTTACTGTAATTTTTATTTCTGTTTCAGGTGAGGCCTAACCCTTTTTCTTCTGGCAAAGCGCTCAGCATTCGATTTTTCTCTCTTGGTTCTCCTGTTCATAAGAATATGCAAGTACGTATAGATACCGATTTGGTGCATCTTGCTTTATAGTATTGTTTACGTGTGTTGACGTTGTTTAAAGTTTTAAAGGTTTGAAGGAGACATTTTTTGAAAATTTGTTTATTGTAAACACGTACACCTGACGTACATACGCGTAGATCAACCGCAGTTATCTAGATTCATCAAGAACGTAAATGAAATGTTGACATGAAAATTCTGTGCTTATGTGTTTGTTGAAAACAGATGGCCGGCCGTTTCTGGTCTGTTTGAGAATTAAATGGATTTTTGTGACGTACACTTTTAACGGTGAATAATTTATAACTTCACTGTGATTTTGACCGGAAATTTCCGCATCTGAAACCACTTAAGAATGAATTTCCTGGTTTGTTTGTGTCAAATTGACAAGAACTTATTTTCCCAATTGAAAGGGACCGTACGTACATAGTATATTAGTTATGTTGCATCAGAGTTGGTCGCGGGCCGGATTTTTGCTACCCGCCCCGGCCCGCGGCCCGCAGAAGGGTACCCGCCCCGCCCCGCCCCGCGGCCCGCGGCCCGCAGACAAGTGATACCCGCAAGATACCCGCAAAATTTTTTCGCCCCGCTTTTGTGGAAAACTAAATTATAACGGAAATTTTCATTTTTTACGTATGTCTGTTTTATCGTTAACTTTCTTAGTGCGAAATATACACTGAAATAATCGTAAAAATGCGTTGCAAGCAAATAGTGCATCAGAATTTTTGAAAATTAAAACAAATAAATGAAAAATAAAAATCATCATTTTAATTTCTTGATGACTTTCGAAAAAGCTTGCTTGACATTTTAAGGTGATATCTAAAACCTTTAACAGGAACAGCAATAGGAACAGGAACGGAAGGAATATGATTTCAGTAACAAGAACAGGAACGAAATCGGATAAACTCCAGGAACCGAAACATGAAATTAAAAAGATCACAAGGTCTCCACATGACCTGCTTTGATATTACCTTGTATGTAATGTCACTATGACTTTCCTTAATATGCGGGTTTAGTCTAGCAAATATGATTTTTATGCATTGACCGACCACCCGCAAGCTCAAATATGCTTTAAGGTGGAAATTATGGGTGTAAAATAGACCCCTGTTTGAAATTAGACTCTCGTTCCTGCTACTGAAATTAAACTGGAATTGTGGTTACTGCAAACAAACATCTGTTTTCGGTCCTGCTCCTGAAAATGAATTTCCTTCCGGTTCGTAAAAATAGGTCTCCGTTCCTGTTCTTGTTAGAACCCAGTTTTTGCTCCTATTCCTAAAATAAGGTTTCCGCTCCTTTTTAAACGCAGTTTTGTTCCTATTCATGTTCCCGTTCCTGGTTCCTTTGTCGCTGTTACTCGTGCCTATATTGGCTTTAGTTCGTAGTGACCTATTTTTAATCATAAACAAGAATACTTCTATCTACAATCCTGCAACAGATTAATATTAAAAACTAAATAAATATTTGTGCAAACTTATTCAACTACATAGGTTCAACTAAATTAATACAATTCTAGGTTTATTAAGCCAACGTCTCTAAACCTTGTAGACTCAGGAACTGTGTCGGATAAGAAGACTGAAAATCTTACAGTATATAGTCACGCAAACATTTAAGTTTTATCGGGTTTGAAATCGCTGAAAGTGTATATGAGTCGTGCCGAGATGACTGGTCCGCTCTTTTAAGCAAAGTAGCACAGACCCACTATTACAGTTCAGAAAACTTTCAAAACTAAATGACAGGTGAAAATACAAATGCAGTATGTTCTGTTTAACTAGTAAATATTACTTAGTTTTAGACAAAAATAGTTGAAATTTTTAGGTTAGGCCCGCACAGATACCCGCGCGGGTAGTGCGGGTATTGAAATTTGGTGATACCCGCCCCGCCCCGTGGGTACCCGCGGGTACCCGCGGGTACCCGCGGCCCGCGACCAACTCTGTGTTGCATACTTATTTATTTAGCTTAGGTAAGATGCTTAGGAACCAAACTTTGTGTTCAGGAAGTGGTGATAGTCTCTGCCTGTCGAACACCAGTGGGCTCCTTCAGATCTTCCCTTGCATCGCTGAGCGCTAATCAGCTTGGTTCTATTGCCATCAAAGCTGCTGTTGAAAAAGCAGGTATAGGAAAGTGGGAGATACTGCCTAAGATCTGAATTAGTATTACCAAGAGTTCATAATTCTTCTATATTTCAGAAGAAGAGTAAGCCACTTGAGGGCTTCTCTTCTTGGCATTGCGCAACGGACCACAATACGCGAATGTTCCCCCGTTTGGTTGGGGGGTGGTAGGTAATACTAAAAATGGCGCATTAAGCCTGGTTCACACTGGTGTCTTATGTCTTATGTCTTTTGTCTTATGTCTTGTGTCTTAAGGCGTTCACACTAATGTTTTATTATAGGGGGCGCGAGAGCGACCCCCTATAATATGGGTGTAAAAGGCTCTGCGCGGCCCTATGAGACTCGTTCGAGCACCGTGCCAGCTCAATACTGAACGAAACTCGGCAAGTTTGGTATCGTTGGAATCTACACGACAGTAGTATAGTAGGGCCATTTCGCACCTCACTCCCGGAGGGAGTGACCTTTGACCTATCTTCCTACCGAATTTAACATAAGTCCTACCTTAACCTTCCATACACCTTAATACTAAGTCTTGCTTTCGATCTTTAAGAATTTTTTCCGACCCTCTGAGTTCTTCCCCCGGGGCTTGGGACCCGGCGTCGGCCCATTACCGGACTACCTACCTACCTAACTAACCTACCTACCTAAGCTAATATATTTACACGACACTAACCTAAGCTAACTAAACTGTAGTACACTGCCTCATCTATTTCCTACGTACCTACCTAACTTACCTAACCTAATCTATAACATGTACAACCTAAGCCCGGTCCTAGTCTAATGTTGTGGTGTTTTTATGTTTTATTCTTTTTAATTTTTTCTATATACAAGAAATATGCACAGAGTTAGCCCTTAGGAGGGCTGTTGGGATAAGGTGGAGCAGAGGTGGAGGCGGAGCTTGGTTCCCAGGGTTTGGGCGAGGCTGTCGGTAATTGGAATTTGTTTTTGGTCAATCATCCGAAGGTCAACCAAATTCGGCCCTTCCAAAATCCCCAAAAATGGTAATCCGAAACTTCCCTTAAATTTAAAACTAGCCGACCTCCCATCCTCAGTAGCTGTTTCCGAGGTGAAGTAGCATGGCGCACTGTAGTCCCAAATTTCCACCTCATTACCTTCAACACTAAACCAACACCACCAGAACATTTTCCGAGAGAGCTTTTAAAACCGACCGTCCACCACGACAGAACGAATGATACCGATCCATTTTTCGATTTTTGCTGCTTTTATAGATTTTTGTCAATTCCCAAGAGGGTAGTTAGCGGTCCCCAAGGGACCAAGATCAAAAGCACCGACCGATTAGGTCATTAATCAAACTAGACAGACTATCCCAGGAGGGTAGCTAAAATTTAACTCTGCGTGGTCCCAGGGGATAACATATGACGAGCGTGGGTAAAAATAAAATTTAAGGTGGCGTCATCCCAGGGGAACGTCGATGAGATTGAAACCAGCTTACTGTCCAAACTTGATCACGATTTTGAGTCACTCCTACCTTACGTCTAGCCCACAGTTTTCAACTTTTATAGATATCCCCTTTACCTGTCTTGTCTTGCCCTAATTTCGCAACTACCTTGGTTTTATGCTCCGAGTCACTCCAATATTACTCCAAGTATACTTTTTTCTAATATGCCTTATGACCTGGCCTTGCCCTTGCCCTTTCCTTCCTAACCTAACGTTCCGTAATTTTAGTCCCTGAGTCACTCCAAAGTTACACCGTGCTAACACCGAGTATACACTGAGCATACACCGAGCTTACTCCATTTATGTGTTTTTAATCTGATTTGCTTTTAATCTAACCCTTCCTCGTCGCCCTCTATTTTTTCTGGTAGCACCACCGTATCTAGATCGAGGTTCTTTTCAATTGCCCGCTTAAGAGCTTCCTCATTAGAAAATTCGTGTTCATAATCTACTTGCTCATCCATAATCTTTTCAATGAGTGGGTCGTCGAGAAACCCTTTGCAACGTTGGATGTGAGTATAGATCAACCTGTTTAACTCTACCCTAATTAATGGTCTAAGTTCGTTGTAAGCCTCAACCTCAGATGTAGCCTCTGAATTTCCATCAGTAAGGTACTCTTGGGTTAGTCTACCCATTCGTCGTTGATATTTTCCCTCGGCTCGGCGAACAAGCTCACCCCAAAATTCTCCAATCGGTCTTATCTTACTGCCCGAGTCACTACTCCTTGAGGACTCCGTACTAACATCAGATTCAGAATCCTCAAAGTCCGGTTTTGCACTGTGAATGTTTTGAACATGACGCTGAAGGTTGAACGCCCTTGTGAAAGTCTGAACTTTTTTTCAAAGCTACAGGACTCAGGGAAGACGCTAGAGAGACGTGGTTTGTTACATAAGGATCTACGGAAGGGTTTATATGTCCTAACGAGGGCGATTTTTGATATCTGGCCAGGATCGTTCTGGCGGCCGGCCCAAAGTTGGTCCGGCCAAATGGCCATTTTCGGAAAATTTCTAAGTCCCAACTCCACAGAAAATAGTCAGAAATAGGCCTAAATATGCTGTTTTGGGCCATATAGTGGGACGCATATAAGGGTTATCGGGGTCGCTGAACACGATGAGCATAGTCGCAGCGCTGTGCGGTGCTGCTATCGTGCTGTACTATTATGCAGCAACCATAGCACGCTGTCTGTAGACTTACTGTAAACGGCTAAACATATGAAACTTGGTGAAAATTATGTGTGTAGTAAGGGGGAACTGTAGCTATGTTAGTTGGTGCACTCTCTAGCTTCCACCGTGCTGTATGTGCTGTCCTAAACACAGCACCGTCGATAACAAGTTATTCATTCGTCACTGGTATTTGAAATTCGGCATACAGATAGTTTAGGACATGACAAACTATTATAGATACGTTTCGTATACTTATTACGATGTTACTATGTGGTTGCGCTGCAGTAGAGTGCTGCTGAAGTACAGCACGGCCTATAACTAGCTACAGATGAGTTGCAATTGTCCGAAATCTTGCACACAAGTGCGGCAGAGCATTGCAAATCGTGTTTTATGAGTTTCCTTCACTGACAGTAAAGTTTGCATTTGGTTGCGCTGCAGTAGAGTGCTATATGCTAAATACAGTAACTAAAACTATTGCAGCCATGGGTACTGGATGTTGGATTTCTGTCAAAATAGAGAAAAAGGAAGAACTTGGAACTTTTCAAGCTTCTTTGTTCTGTACTTTCGGTTGACGATTAATGATTGGCGGACTTTTTAAAGTTTCTTTCACACAGCTTTAACGTTTTTGCCTTTTACTGAGAACCTTAAAAATGAAATAGGACAAGAATAAAAATGCTCCGGTGGAGCATGAAAAATGCAATATGGGTGACATTCGGTTGTAAATGGACAGAGGACTAGGTTTTAAAACGTTAATATGGGAGGGGCAGGTTGTAAATGCCAGGAGGACTAGGTTAAAAGCGCACTAATAGTAGTAGATTTTTGGGGGTACTGCCACAGCTAGCTAGGCTAGCCGTGAACAACCGGTCCTCATTTTGTTAGTTAGCTGTCAAAAGTTACAGAATATTCTGCTGTAGCTATCGCATTTTATATAATAGCCTTAAGATTTTTTAATAATTGGGTAGCATTTATTTCTTAACCTAATCAAATGTGCCACCTACCTCCTCAAATGTGCCACCTACCTCCTCAAATGTGCCACCCACCTCAAATGTGCCACCCACCTCCTCAAATGTGCCACCCACCTCCTCAAATGTGCCACCTCCCTCCTCAAATGTGCCACCCACCTCCTCAAATGTACCACCTTCCTCCTCAATTGTGCCACCCACCTCCTCAATTGTGCCACCTCCCTCCTCAAATGTGCCGCCCACCTCCTCAAACGTTCCACCTCCCTCCTCAAATGTGCCACCTCCCTCCTCAAATATGCCACCTCCCTCCTCAAATGTGCCACCTCCCTCCTCAAATGTGCCACCTCCCTCCTCAACTCCGCCACCAATCTCCTCAATTCCGCCACCCGCTTCCTCAATTCCGCCACCTCCCTCCTGAAATGTACCACCTCCCTCCTCAATTCCGCCACCCACCTCCTCAATTCCGCCACCAATCGCCTCAATTCCGCCACCCACTTCCTCAATTCCGCCACCTCCATCCTGAAATTTACCACCTCCCTCCTCAATTCCGCCACCCACCTCCTCAATTCCGCCACCTCCCTCCTCAATTCCGCCACCAATCTCCTCAATTCCGCCACCTCCCTCTGAGTAATGTTTCCCTCACCACCTCCTCAAATGTGCCACCTCCCTCCTCAAATGTGCCACCTCCCTCCTCAAATGTGCCACCTCCCTCCTCAAATGTGTCACCTCCCTCCTCAAATGTGCCACCTCCCTCCTCAAATGTGCCACCCACCTCCTCAATTCCGCCACCCACCTCCTCAATTCCGCCACCCACCTCCTCAATTCCGCCACCCACCTCCTCAATTCCGTCACCCACCTCCTCAATTCCGCCACCCACCTCCTCAAGTCCGCCACCAATCTCCTCAATTCCGCCACCAATCTCCTCAATTCCGCCACCCACCTTCTCAATTCCGCCACCCACCTCCTCAATTCCGCCACCCACCTCCTCAATTCTGTCACCCACCTCCTCAATTCCGCCACCCACCTCCCCAATTCCGCCACCAATTTCCTCAA